>CAJQZJ010000153.1:1924292-1949166 GCA_907164525.1 Lophiomys imhausi | reverse complement strand
AGAGAGAGAGAGAGAGAGAGAGAGAGAGAGAGAGAGAGAGAGAGAGATTCTGTTAATCAATGTAAGGAACCAGAGTTAGGCTGGGGAAGAACATGCAAATCACATGCCTCCCACAGCCAACAGTTAAGAAAAGCTAACATAAAACAGCATATCATGCTATTCTACACCAATCTCCTTAAGAATGGGGTTTCCATGGGAGAACTGGAACTTAAATTAATACAAAATGGTTTAATTAATGTTATTATTTAATAAGGGCAATTCATTTATTTAAATTCATACCTTGATCTCAATCAAAACTTGGGAGACATGGGAAAAATAGGTTCCTTGTGTTTTTGAGGCCAAATAATCTCCAAAGCTCAACAGAGCAAATCAAGACACCCCAAGCTACAAAGAGAAACCCTGTCTCAATAAGGATGGATATATCTACATGAAAATTAAATCTCCAAAGAAAGGACAAAAAGGAAAGAAAAAAACATACAAATGCATAACTTTGATCCCAAAATGTGGGAGACAAAGACAGAGACAGAAAAGTTCCTTTTGAGTTTGAGGCTAACCCAATGTACAAAAAGCCAGAACAACACAGAATAAACCTGTTTTAATCAATTAATAAACATATGTCAACTGTAGATGAGAATAATTAAACTCCATACAGTCTTATGCTGTATTTTCAATTTAAAATAGATTATATATAGCATATATATGTAATACTATTACACGCCATCCTATCCTTTATATGGCATAAATAAGACTTACAAATGTCTTTCTGTTATTCAAACAAAGAACAGAAGATATTCCTTAATTGATTTGTGCATCCTGCACATCCAAGGATTGTTAAGATGGCCCAGCCTCAAAGACCATTCCAGACAGGACTTCAATGAAGCCCTGAATTTTCCTAACCAAAGTCCAGCTCAGACTACAAACTTCTCAGGATATTCAAATTTCTGAGCACATAGAGACTGGATAACAAATGTTACTAGTAATTGATTAACCATTTTTCCATTTTATTTGGACCCCAAACAGGTTTTCTGCATCCCAATTCATCAGGAAGCTGTTTTAAGAGATCGATGTCCCATTCCCAAAAGTGGGGTAGATGATAGATATTGTTTGGGGGGAATGGTTACAAATTGTTAAATGGTCTTGTTAAGCAAGATATACGAGATTAGATTCAAGGACTTTTCTATTTCTTTTTCTTTTCTCTATCCTTCTTTCTTTCTTATGTAGTGGGAAAAGACTTGAAAAAAACAGGGGGATATAGGTATATAATATAGAAATGATAAGATATAAGGATAGATTATTGAATCTGTTCTGAAACTCAAAACTATTGTTATTCTCAAATAAGGTTATCTTGCAATATGTGGTATAGAATTTTTAATATTGATTCAAAAATAAGGTTAAATTTTGATGCATTTGTATAGAATTTTATATTTTGACACATATTATGTATATTTAAACTCTTATATAAGGTATTATGCCTATACAAATCTTTTAAAAGTGCAGGTTTACTTCCAATCCTTTTATGGGTTGCTATTGCAATCTATTTAGGAGTCTGGATAATACAAATTGACTGGACAGTTGAGCTTCTGGTCATGTCAAATACTAGTCTTTATTTATCACCAAATAGACTTATTAGGTTAAACAGCTAGTAAATGGATAAAAAAATATACAGTTAGCTTTTTCAAAGATAGATAGATAGATTTATAAATAAATTGACAAATGTCTTCAGAACCCTCAGAAGCATACAGAAAATGGCATTTAAAGATATTTTTATTATTTTAAGAATTTTTTGACTTAAGACAGTCAACTCCTGACAGCTCCCATTTTACTTGGAAGAAAACAATAAGCATCAAAAAGAACTCTTCCATCAGGAGATAATTCCTACTGGGCAAAAACACCCCTCTTCTCTCAACAGACTATGAGCTCAACAGTCCAAAGATGGACCAGAGCTTAAATGCAGGTAAATTGATGTCCTGATTCTGCAGAGACAGAATGGGAAAATCCTTCTTATTTCCTGCTGCATAATTTAGTCTGTGAAAAATGCTTGAACAGAAGGCTGAAGATGATCTTCCAACTATATCAAGAAATATTTGGGACTGTCTAGGCAACAAACTGTCATATTTCTTTTTGAAAACTTCTCTCCTATTATTCCTACTTACTCAAATAATAACTTTATCTCTTCTTATGTCTTTGATGGGGTTGAAGGCATAATAGTTATCAAATTTCAATTGAACTTGAGTTGTTTAAGACTTAAAAGGAAACTGCAGGCCATGTACTTCCTATAAAATCAGATATATTTATCCCTCTCAGGTCTCTGAGGTGGTTGAAGAACAGATAGCTAGAGTCTCATAATTAAATTTTGAGTTGTTTAGGAGTCAAGAGAGTGTTATAGATCTAAGAAGATACTTTTAAAATTGTGTTGCAAGTTAGTATGAATGTTGAGTCAGATATAGAACTTTAAACTCATGGAGATGGTTAGATAGTAGAATGTTAAATTCAAGTACCAAATACATATGGACTGGACATTGGGAATGTATGCTAAGCCATATAACCCTCATAACTGTGGCCTAATTACCTCTGTTGTTTTGTATTGTATTTATTATTATAAGAGAAATAGCCATTTGTTGGACTGAAAGGGGAAACTATAGGGGGAAATAAGATATACCTTAAACTTAAAAGAAAAAAAAAGGGAAGAGGATGGGGGGTTGAGGGTGGGAGGGTGGGACTGGAGGGGAAATAGGGAGGGGACTGCGATTGAGATGTAACTTGAAGAAATAAAAAATAAAGGAAAAAAATAAAAATAAATAAAATCTTGAGGTTTATAAATATAGAATATGATAGAAATTATTTAGGTTCAGAACTTTAGACACATCAAGATAGATAGATGATTTTTTTTCTTCAAGGTTGCCTGATACAAATAGGCTAAACATTATGTGCGTAACTTTTATATATGGTTTTCTTGATTGTTTCATATTTGTTCTTATTGTTTTTATAATATGAATTTAAAAATTTAGCCTTTTTATTAGACTAAAGGAGGGAATTGATGGGGTAGTGTTAAGCATTCTAAATGTTAACTGATCCTGTTTGCTGTCTGTAACATTGTCTCTGATTGGTTAAATAAATGCTGAGGCCTGAGACTGGGCAAAGACAGAGAAAGTTGGGGCTTCCTGAGATAAGAACAGGAAGCCTGAACTTTAGACAGAGGATTAAGGCATTCCAGCCAGGAGCAGGAAGAAGGAAGACACACACCATGGGTTAGAAAAATGAACCTTACTCCACATGGCCAGGAACATCCGCTAGCATGGAGAATGGCAGTCCAATGGGATGTATGTATATATGGGGTCATATTTGGGTAATAGAATTATGAGCTAGCTTAGATGGGCTAGGATTGCACAATTCAGGCCAAGGTTTGTGAAAATCCATGTGGTCTCTGTGTGCTCATTTACAATGGCGGGTTAAGGATTAATGGCCGCCGAACCAATTAACAATAAGATAAATACTAATAAATAGTTTAATTAGAAGTTTTTTCTACACACCTGAGCAAGTGGTTGGACATGGCTTCCATGTCTTGGAGTGGGCCTTAAACCTAATCAAATAGTGGTTGGTTAGTCCCAAAAGCATTGTGTCACTAGGGCACTAGAGTATCTTGCAGGCAGATCATCATTGCAGATTGAAGGGCTTGTGGCTGGGTTAGTGTCTACCTTTCTCCTCTAATAGCATGAAGAACCATGAAAACTAGCCAGTAAAAGTGAATCCTCTGGGTAGGCCCCAGCTTGACTTCTGTGTGCTCAATGGGTTTATAGGTGTTGTCTTCAGCAATAAGGATTTGTCAACAATTTATGGAGGGCAACCAATAGAACTGGTAATAGCTCATGTTCTTTTTTCAACTTGATGAACACATTCCTAGCACTGGATGTTTCATTTGGTGATGAGAGATGTCTAGTTGTGACTTTGCCTCCTCATTATTTAGTGATTGCATTTAGAATATATGTATGTATTTTAAGAAGCTTCTACTATAATAGGTTTCCATATACCCTCAAATGGCCCTTACTTTTAGCTGCCCCACCCCATAATTCTTCCCTTACACATTTCTTCCCTCTCTCTCCCCATTTTATCCTCCTGCTCTAGTGTCCACCCTCATTCCCCTGTCCATCCATAACTCCTATTTCTCTTTCTTGGGGAGACCCTTCCCTACCCTCAAGACCCTCACACTATATCTAGCCTCTGTGGTTATGTGATTTGTAACCAGCTTATCAAAGACTTAAGGACTAACATCCACATATAAGTAAATATATACCATAGTTGTCTCTTTGGGTCTGGTTAACCTCATTCAGGTTGATTTTTTTTTTTAGCTCCAAGAATTTCATTATTTAGGGTATTTTGTTGTTTCTTTTTTTTGTTTTTGTTTTTTTAACAGCTAAGTAATATTGCATTTTGGAAATGTGTTGCATTTTCTTCCCACATGAATCCACTGACAGATTATTTCGAATTTCCAGCTGTTATAAATAGAACAGAAACCTATATGGTTGATCATATATCTTTGTAGTAGGATATGGAATTATTTAGGTATATGCACAGCACTAGTATAGCTAGATCCTGAGGTAGATCTATTCCTATCTTCCTGAGGAAGCATCAAACTGATTTTCTTAGCTGCTGTACAAGTTTGCATTCCCACCTGCAATGGATTAGTGTATCCCTTATTTCCTTGCCAACATGAGCTATCATTTGTTTTATTGATCTTAGAAGAGGCACGTTTCAGAAGAAGCATTGTCACTGAACTATGAATTCACAAAGTGTCATTTAGCTTCATTTGAGTACATTGTTTTACAAAAATAGGAAGCAAATATAAATACGGAGCTCAAGTTCCATTGTAATTATCTAATGATGAAGGGCAATGTGGCTAATCACATAAACACAGAGTCCCATGATGTCCATTTCAATGCCATATAGGAATTGCCAGTAGTCCATCTGAAGGAATTACCTCATTATTTCTAAGTCTATCCAACACCAGGTCAGTCCAGTTTGTGGAGGGCAATTAGTACCCCTGGGATATCATTGAAATAATACCAATTCTGTCTCCATCATCTTAATTATTATAACATTCTACAAAGAGGTTTTTATGGTTTAGATACAATTTATGTCTCCCATAAATAGTTTTACAAAAGTCATTGATGCCAATTTGGACAGGGTTGAAAAAATAACTCATAATCAGTTTATATTTGTGACTTTTTAAACTTATGTGAAAATAGAAAAAAAAAAGAGAACAAGTAAAATTTCTTTCCCTTTCCTTGTTTCAACTCTGGACTTGGGGAGCTTCTCTTCAGTGGATTTCAAGGTAATACACTGACAAGTGACATGGGAACCCAACTGAAACACAGAATCCAGTTTGGCCAAAAAAAATCCCACTGGTATTTTACATTTTTAGAATATTCTGTGGTGATTCAGCTTCTGTCATTAAAGAACCACTCTTTTAAGGAAGAAAGCTATGGTATTTGTAGGTCCATTGGCAAATGCTAATAGGTCCTTGTAAGAAATGCAAGATACGTGGTTAATCCTTTTTGAAGTTATTCCCATAAATGGCAGGAAAATGTACAGTCTAACTCCATCCCAGCTGCATTCATGAGAGAATATGAAAACAACCCAAGATCAAGTGTTACAGTCATCTCGATAGTCATCTTGCCTTATATGTCAATATTCTTATGGGGTGTTCAGGGTATTTGATACAATGGACATGGGCTGATTACTCATGATGATTATTTAGATGCCACCTAATGGACAAATGTCAACTGCTCATTCCTATTGTTATAGAACATTCAAGTCAGTTAAGGAATTCATTACTGTGTATCTACTCTGGACTGCAGACTATGTTAGACATTTGGGAAAAGATAAATAACTTGACATCTTCAAAGACACAGGACTTATGGATAGATAATCTATGAGTTACTTGTGGCATAGCAAAGCACTCAACACCCAGTGGCTTAAAAGTATAAACTCTTATTTAGGTCATCATTCAATTGTAGTAGTTTAGACTGAGTTTAGTTGACTACTTTTGGTTTCAGCTGTTTCTCTAGATGTCTACAGTTAAGCTTCTGAAGCTGTCTGGATTTAACCTAAAGTACTGGAGGTAACAGAACCAATTATTTCTCATCATTTTATAGAGATTAGACTGGTGCCAAATACATGACAATACAGCTGGGTTCCTGGAGAAAGAGGAAGTGGGGAGGTTTCTTGAACCCTGGGTTCTAAAATGACTGGCATTCTCTTTGCTAAAACAAATTCTAATTCTAATGTTAATTAAAATTCAAGTTAGAAAGGAATAGGCATACCTCTAGATAGAAATATACTTGAAGCTACATATGAAGCAGAAATAAATATATATTTTGGATGAATACAATGTCTGTAAACTGTGTTATTTTAAGGTTAAATTAGATAAAATATTTCTGGATTTTGCTGTTAATATCCAACTAAATTATATGAACTTATTTGGGATGTGTTTAATACAGGAAGTGACGTTGAAGATAAATCGCTTAAACATTATTGCAAATGCAGTGTTTTATACGTTCAAACCACATCATTTTTCTTTCTTATGGTGTCTAAGGCATGCTTGAAACCAACAACCCAGACTTCTGTCTTTTGAGGGAATGAAACAGATGTAATATAAAATTAAAAAATACTAAGAAATGCATGTAATTCCAAGAGATTACTATCATACTACTATAGTTTGCTTTTTACCCAGAGGGAAAAATGAGACACTGTGGTCTATTGAAGTCCATATATTTCTACTTTGACTTTTTCTAGACTCTAGAGGGATTATTACTTGTGAAACTATATTTAAAAAAATGATTCCTAAAGTGGGTTGAAGTAAAGTTTTATATCTGCCCAAGAGGGCATAATTAACAGAACCTATATCTCACCATGGTAACAGCTACACAGCAGGGCTGACAGATCTCAGTTAAGAACAATTACAGATGTTAGTCTCAGTAAAGAGTTTACCTACTGTGGACTTGCCCAACAGCAGACATCTCTCAAGGGTGCTTGTCTACGAACTATTGGCTGAATTGTCTGTATAGAATACATTCATCATACCAGCGGCTGCCTGGACAGCTCCCATTTTCTCTCCATACATTACAGCATCAATCTTCAGGCGTTTGGCCCCATTTCTCTGACAGACATTGATTGTGGAGCAGGAATTATGAAGGACTTGCCTACCCTGTCTTGGCAGAGCTAGGCTGTCAACTTACCTGCTTCCAAGTTTTGTCCTTTTTGGACAGCATTCTGTCTACAGTTGAAGCAAGGGGCTTTTCTTGCCAAGAGATGGGCTTGCCACTAATTCAATCATCTCCTACTGGAGATTCTGCAATGCTCATCTTCTACTTGGAGTAGAATAGGGGGTGCTGTCAGGAGCTGACATGTCTCTATGTCAAAAGATCTTAAGTTAAGAAAACATCTTTGAATGCCATGTTCTGCAGATCTCTTGAGGTTTTTGAAGACACTTTATCTATCTTTTATATTTAGTTTTGGAAGCTGCGGGCCCTGCACTTCCTATATAATCAGATATATTTATCCCTCTCAGGTCTCTGAGGTGGTTGAAGAATAGATAGCTATAGTCTCATAATTAAATTTTGAGTTGTTTAGAAAACAAGAGGGTGTTCTGGATCTAAGAAGATGTTTTTAAAATTGTGATGCAAGTTAGTATGAAAGCTGAGTTAGATATAGAACTTTAAACTCATGGAGATGGTTAGACAGTAGAATGTTAAAGTCAGGTGCCAAATACATATGGACTGGACATTGGGAATGTATGCTAAGCCATATAACTCTCATAATTGTGGTCTATTTATTTCTATTGTTTTATATTGTATTTATTGTTATAAGAGAAAGAACCATTTGTTGGACTGAAAGGGGGAACTGTTGGGGGGGGAATATATACCTTAAACTTTTAAAAAAAGGGAAGAGGATGGGGGATTGAGGGGAAAGAGGGTGGGAGGGTGGGACTAGAGGGGAGAGTAGAGAGGGGATTGTGATTGAGATGTATCTTGAAGAAATAAAAAATAAATTATTAAAAAAAGAATACATTCATCAGTCATTTTCATTATTTAACAGTTGAGCTAACATATGAATATAAAAATATTTTATACTCTAAACCTTACTTGGAAAAACTTATGTTAGAGTCAAAGTGTCTTTCACATTTTTTTTAATTGTCCTGGAAACAATATAAACCAATCAATGTGTCTGATTAATATGAGCTCTACACAGCCTAATAATCAAGTGAGTCTTTCAGATAATAAATAGTTGAGAAAAATGTGAATCATTTGATGACAACCATTATCTTGTTCTCCACACATGATCACATACTTTCTAGTATCCAAAAGCTTTAACATCTTTCTTAATGTAATTCTTGAAAAACGTGTAATGCTCTTTTTCTTCCAGCCTTCCTCATTTCTTTTTTGAGTGAGTACATGTAAAAACTGTTTCTTTATTATGGGTAATTGAATTAACAGTTAACTGGCATAAATAAACTCAACTCAGTCAAAATAAATTATTCCAATGTTGGTGTGTCTATCAAAATTACAATGTCTCTGTATGAAAATGACTATAATTCTAAATTTCCAAAATCACTTTTCTCAATCCTTGATTATTGAACATGGGTTTTTAAACCTATGTACTTAACCAATTGAAGAACTAGACCCAATAATTTTTTACTGATCACATAGCTTTTAAATCAATACCACTTTGATTTTTTTAAAATGAAAAGCAAAATGATTTTGGTATTATAAAACTATACAAACAAAATTCAAATTAGATATTTAATGAGGAATTGTCACATTTTATGTGTGCATGTATATATATATATGCATGTATACATACACACATGTGAGTGGGGGTGCATTTATAAACAAGGCTTGGCCTTGAACATGCTATCCTCCTGACTCCTTGTATTATAAGTATCCATCACTGTTTATGGCTAAGCAATTGTAATGTTTTATTATATAGTGACTGTATGTCTCAAAAAGATAGATATCCATCTTGGCAAAGACTAGTTATAATTGTTCTTAAAAAACAAAACACATTTTTTTTTATCCCCACACCCCCACAATTTTAAAAATTAAAGTAAGCCATTGTATAAGAGAAGAAACTCTGCTTGTAATGTAATTTTCCCAATGTTGTAAGTTTTATCTACCTTTCAGTTTTAAATCAAGTTTGTTTTCAGACTGATACAAAATGATAAAAATTGTATACATTACAGGGTACCCTCTAATTATTCAATGCATGTGTACCATGGGATGTTTGAAGCAGGGCAAACATTTATCTCCTCAAATAGCTTTCACTTTTTTATAGATAAGCCCATCAGAATCCTTTCTTTTGACTTTTTGGAATACACTGTTGTCACACACAGTCACCTGGTCATGGAATAGCACACCAGAGTTTCTGATTCACATCTGACCTCAATCATAGTATCTACTCTCAGTGATCATTAACATCTTAGTGATTTGGGCTACTTTGTTACCAATATCAAGAAATTTTAAACTCTTAAACAACATAATACAGCAGAAAAAAATCCAAGTATTTAGAAATCAGCAAGAGAACTGACCCTTGGCAACAAGTTTCAAGTCTTAGTTTCCCTGTTGAAAGTAAAGACAGCAGTGTTTGCTTTCTGGGACTACTGTGAGAAATGAAAAAAAAAAAAAGGATCTTATTAGGCACCCTGAACAAGAGAAACTGGGGTATAATCTGTGGTGTGAGGTATCAGAGGTGGGGTAATCCACAGCACATTTGTTGAAGTCTTGGTTAGCAGCTTGTAGTACTCCTAGTAGTAGAACCTGAAAGATGTGGAGCCTAGTGGAAAGTTGCAAGGACTTTGAGTGGATGGTCCTGAAAGAAATATTGTAACCTGCTTTCTTTGTTTACTTTTTTCCACCCATCATGAGGTAGCAAGCTGCTTAAAAAACCCTTTCTTCAAACATATACTGTCTTGCAACCGGCTCAAAACATCAGAGCCATTTGGGCACAGTTGGAAACTGAAATTATGAGCCCCAAAAAACTTTTTAACCTTTAAGATGCTCAGATATTTTTGTTACAGCATTGCGAAGCTGACTAATACAAAAAACACAGACTAGATTTTACTCTGTTATTTTTATTTGGATCGTGTGATAATATGTGCTGCAGCAGCACTTTATTTTATAGACCACATCTGAGTTCCTGGGACTATGTCAATATTGTTCTTCATTTGAATTTTATGTGGTGTGTGTGTGTGTGTTCACAGAGATACACATTCAAATACATGTGGCTGTCAGGTGTCAACACTGGTGTCTTATTCAGTAACCCTCCACTTATTTATTTAGATTTACTTATTTTTGTTTTATGTGTTTTAAATGTTTCCCTTGCATGTATGGTTGTGCACAATGTGCATGTCTTGTTCCTACAGAGGCCAGAAGAAGGTTTAGATACCCTGGAACTAGTGTTGTTGATGACTGTAAGCCACTGTCGGAGTGCTAGAACTGAATCTATGTCCTCTACAACTGGAACAAGTGCTCTTAATTGCTGAGCCATCTCTCTAGCCTAGCCACCATAATTTTTGAAACAGGCTTTTTTTTTTTCTTTTTTTTTTTTTTCCTGAACCTGGAGCTCAATGATGGTCAGAAAAGCTAGGCTTGGAGTAAAGCTAAGGTGTGAGCATGAACCACTGGGAGAATAGTGAGTAGGCACAGTACAAGTAAAAACAAAACTATGTTCACAGCTCAGGGGCTATTATTAAGTGTGCTTAATTGCCCAGCTGTGATAAGACAAAGAAAAGGCTATAATGTTGGGAAAGGATGTTGAGGTTGAATAACATATTTCTGAAGAAAAACTTTAAATAGATTGATAAAGGTTGTTGACATTTCCCTCGGAGGACTAAATATAGCACCTTGTATTTTCTGGTATTGACTTCTCTCTATATGTTGAAATGACTCAAACTAGCTCAGACTCTTCTCTGGTGCCCCCGCTGTGTCTCTCTCCTGTGGAACATAGATCATGATGTCTGCAGCTCAGGTTTCCATTTTAGCGCTCTTTGCTCTGTCTCTGTGTGTCCCCTGTTTCAGTTTACAAGCC
Organism: Lophiomys imhausi; assembly: GCA_907164525.1. Taxonomy (NCBI): domain Eukaryota; kingdom Metazoa; phylum Chordata; class Mammalia; order Rodentia; family Muridae; genus Lophiomys; species Lophiomys imhausi. Next base: position 1,938,084 of record CAJQZJ010000153.1, on the reverse strand, counting down.
TATTCTAAATGGACAGAACCAACATTAGAGAGAAAGATCAAATAGCTCCCTTGGTCTCGGAATGAGTCAGACCCAGCTTGTCATCTTCTTTCTGGACATTGCTGAAATATAATGTCAGAGAAATTCATTGACTTAGTGGATGAGAGGACAGAGATTGTGAAAGAATCCAGGAGCATGCTGTTCCCAGAAAAGGTGAAGGGGTGGGGTATAGGAGAGTGTATTTAAAGAATGAAAAGCAGAATTATGTTGATATAGTTCATTCTACTGGTTTTCTTTTTGTTTCCAATAAGTGAATTATATGATATTTTGCCAGATTTGAATTCCTCTAGTTACCTTTCTTCTTAAAGCAGTGTGTGTGTGTGTGTGTGTGTGTGTGTGTGTGTATAAATAATACTATTATGCAAAAAAACCGTAGAAAACACTAGGTGTTCCATGTGTGCATAAAAGGCTTAATGTGTGTCATTCCTTGTCCCTGAATGTTCAGGTTACTGAGGGCAGTAACTTGGAGAACACTAAGTATACACACAAGTCACCTGCTATTATAGAGGATGTTAGGCTGATAGGGAAATCACTGGGAACCCTTTGGCCTAACTGTGTTTGTGAACTTCAAATTTTCATATAATTGTCAAGTCCAGCCAGATTTTATTTTTTGAAGATCACAAGATATAAAGATTTATTATAAAGATATTTTTAATATTAAATATTTTTTACTTCAATTTTAAACATGCTTTATATGTGTGGGTTTTTTACCTGCATGTGTCTGCACATTCATCCAGTAACCATAAAGACAAGAAGAAGGCATCTGACCTCCTAGAATTGGAGTTACAAAGAGTTGTGGGCCACCATATGGGAGCGAGCGGTCCCTCTGTGTCCTCTGGAAGAGGTGTCAGGTTCAGATGATTTACACCTGTGTTCTCTGGAAAAGCAACCACCACTTTTAACTGTTCAGCTATCTCTCCAGCCCCCACACATTAAATTCTTAACTGAAAGAGTTAAATGAAAGTTTTTTTGTGAGTCATGTTCTGATGTGGGTAAAGAGAATATAACAACGAAATGCCTGCACTAAGTGAATCCGATGATGTGAAGAACATATATGCCTACAATAAATGTGAAAGAGAATGTGAAATAGTAATTCAAGAGCACCACAGTGTGTGTAGGTTCTGGGTGATGTTGGGCACTTTCTGTTCAGGCCTGGTGATAGACTCTCAATGCAGGCTAAAAACTGAGACGATAGAGATTCAAAGGAACGTCCCAGGGATAGGGAGATAGCTCAGGCTGTGACAAGTTTTCTGTGAAAAAAAAAAAAAAAAAGAGGAACTGAGATTGATTCCCAGAGTCTATGTAGAAAGGCTGGGGCTAAGTGTGGGTTCAGGCTCTTATAATGCTGTGATAGGGCTATAGAGGAAGAAAGAGGCGTGCAGCTCTCTGGTCAGCCACCCTAGCCTATGTGGAGAGTGTCAGGCCAACAAGAGACTTTTTCTCAATAAGCAAGAGGTTGTCACCTGAAGGAAGTCATCCAAAGTTGGTCTCTCCCCCCCTACATGCATAGGTACATAGGCATGGGCACTTATACATATGTGAACCCATATGAACATTCATGAGCATGATCAAAAATGTATTCACATGGACAAAATAATTTTCTAGTGTAAAATATTTAGATATACAGAATGAATAAAATTTGCTGGAACGTACATGTCCTGGATTTCTAAGCTAAAAATACCAGTTTGTGTGAACAGTGAATTTGTGAGAGCAAAAGGCACCTTTAGAAGATTGCAAATTAGTTCACTTGTGATGAGATGAATCATGGAAAAATCTAGAGAACTAACTCAGATAATGAATGAGACTATATACTTCACAGGTGGATTATTTTTTTGCCTACATAAGAGTGTCCCTCAAATGGTATTATGTAACGTATTATACTTGGAAAATGTTTAAAGGTGGAACTTCCTAGCCCATATCCAGTGTTTCCATCCAGTGTTTCCAGGGATAATGGGCTTCACTACTTTGTCTGCACCACTTTGAGAAATGCTGGACTGGAGAATTATTAAAACTGGTATAAGAAAAGCATGATTGGACTTTCATGTCATGAAGATTAACACTGGAAGATGTATACATGATATATTGGGGGCACAATGATTGATTTGGTAGGAGAGTAGTGGCACTATTGTATGAGGGAGATAATGAGAGCTTTTTCTAGAATGGCAGTGGGGATGAATAGAAAGAAGGAAATGAGTATTTAAAATATTTAAGAGCTAGAAGTTGTCAGATTCAGATGCAGGACTTAGGATCATAATTAATATTAGTTTGTAAGAAAGCTGGGGGTGTACATTTGTTTGCTATGATCTTATTTAGAAAACTGGACTAAAAGATATTGTCAGAAGGAAGATGAGTTAAGGTTTATTCACTCATTACTTTTTAAAATGGGATCTTTGTAGTCTCCTATGACTACTAATTGTACCACCTGTACAGGGGGCTCGGAACTGGAGAGACAAAGAACACAAAAAGGACACCAAGACAGCATCTGATCAAGGTGACAAACTTTACTGAAGGTTCATCTGCTTATATAGGCTGAGAACAACAAGTAGCCATGGAAAAGAAGATCATCAGAATCACACTTCCACCTCATTACAGAATCAAACAACAAGCAGAAGTGGAAAAGAAAAGCACCAGAATCAGAAAAGCACAGCAAGTACCAGCTGTGTGGAAAGTCCCAGGTAAAAGACCAAAGGGGATCGATCACTCAGGTGCAGGTTAAGTACTTGACAACATACAAATCACTAAATGGCTGCTCTGTAAGGGGCTGCATCAGGTCTTAAGTGACTCATGCTGGCCTTGAACTTTCTATGTGTGAAGGACAGCATTGAACTTCTGTTCATTTTGTGTTCATTACTCCAATGATGATAGCATGCCACCATGCCCTGCTTTATGTGATTCTGGAGAATAAGCCCAGAGCAGCTTTGTGCACACACTAAGCAAGCACTCAACCAGCTGAGGTACATCGTTAGCTTACTTACACATGATGCTCTTCTTCACCTTATCATTGAGGGATACCCAAATATATTATTTTGGAGATTATCAATAAATACACACCGTACCTGTATTTTATAAATGTCAGGAAACAATGAAAATGTGGTAGATGATTAAAAAAACATTCAAAGAAGAGAGAATTTCAAGAGGTAGGTGCAAAATTGTGATAAACAGTCAAAGTGATAGAACTGGATACTTGGAAATTAGCAAGTTCAAAGTCGTGGCAACCCTAGTAAGGAAGGATAATGACCTACACTTCGAGAGTTGACACTGAAGTGGGAGATGGGAGAGCAGCAACAAGCATGTTTATGGTTTGTGGTGGGGGCTCTTCATAAAATGCTGTTTTTGTGTTTCTGATTGGATCAGAGTCCCACTTCGTGAGAAGGTCTACTTGGGGGCTAGGAGTTTGCCCACTTGGAAAATTAATACAATATCAAATTTCCATCAATTAAGCATATAGATTGCCTCTAGGAGACTATAAGGGTGCAAGTAGTCCTGTATAAAATTGTCAAAGAACAAATTTAGTAAAATTTGAAAATGAGTTCTTATATTGCATGTACTTAAATTCAGACATTCAACTAAAATGCGAAATGTAAGCAATGTGAAGACAAGAAAGCCAGAAAGATAGAGGTCAAATTAATAACTACTATTTATGTAATGAATAAATAAAAAATAGTTTGACCTTTTCTGAAAGACAAAATAAATCTGTTTACTGATCAGACCCTGAGATGAAAACAAAGTCTTATATCAGCATAACTTTCACAATCATATTAAAATAATTTATTCTGTTATTTTTGCTTTGAAACAGCCTAGTCTGAGTAAGTTTGTCCTTAAAAAAAAAAAAATCAACAACTAAAGCTTCATTATGTAGTGTCTAAAGCATCACATATTGTCAAGTATTTGGGATTCAGGAGTTACAAAGGAACATCATCCTTTCTCAAAATGGAAACGAAACCCATATATAATATGTGATTTTCACACAGGGAGTTTACTATGGTACCTGCCAGCCATTTCTTCCAAAATGCAATATTAGCAGTCTAGGCACACTTATTTGGAATATGTAACAGATAAAGTCCTCATATCTGGAGGAAGTAGAATAATGATTGTAATCATAACAGAATTTGAACTAGGTTTCAAAGCATGAATGAGATATAATTTGGCAGAAGGAAGAAAAATTTATACATAAGAAATAAAAGTAAAAAACATCTTAGCCCTAGAACATCCTTTTTTTCGTAAACAACTTTAAATTGAACTGTGAGACTATAATTATCTAGTCTTCAATCACATCAGAGACCTGAGAATGATAAATATATCTGATTAAACAGGAAGTTCAGAGCCAGCAGCTTCCAAAACCAAGAAATGACAGACAACTGGCTGCCTTGACAGTCCCCAGTTTCTCTCCATACATTAGAGCATCTATCTTCAGCCTCTTGGTGGAGTATTTCTGCCAGACTTTAATTGTAAATCATGAATTATAAAGGACTTGCCTACCCTGTCTTGGCAGAACTTGGCTATCAACTTACCTGCTTCCAAGTTCTGTCCTTTTTGGATAGCATTATAGCAGTGAGGGTGCATGTGGCATGACAGAACAAGGAAACATGTTTGAATGTTAATGTTTGAATGTTAAGAGTTTGGATGGAGACTTAATGGAGAAATGGCTAGTGTAGAAAACAGCAGAGACTTAGGTTCAGAAGCAATTTTCCTTTACTGTGGTTGAAAAGGTACTCCTGCCCATGAAAGCCCGTTTAGAAAATTATAATGTGTAAATGTTCATGAACTGTTGCTTTGAATAAACCTATGCTGGAAAAAAATCTCTTGCCAAAGACAATATACTGTGATTCAAATAAACATTGCCCTAGACTTCTGGGATACAGTAGGAGGCAGCTCCATATTTGTCCAATCTCTTTTGCTTTTGTATTCTTGTATAAATCTCATGTGGAGATTTTAGAGCAATCTCCCATAGCATCAACTTTCCAGAGAGCAATTTGTTATTGTTTTCTTAGACATGAAATAAATTAAATCCTTTTAATGGCTTATTTGAAAAATTTCATACAATATATTTTGATCATATTGTTTCCCCTCCTCTAACTCCTTACTGATCTTCCCCATCTCCCTGCACACCCACCTTCATGTTCTCCCTCTCAAAAAATCCATTAAAAATAGCAACAAAAATACACTAAATAAAAACAAACAAACTTTAAAAAATTGTACAGACACATACCTACCTACCTACCACCACCACCACCTCCACTACCATCAACAAAAATAAAACAAAACCTAACGAGCCTGGAGTACATTTTGTGTTGACTAGCTAATACTGCACATGAGGCCTGCCCTGGAGTGTTATTGATATACCCAGTGGTACTCTGTAGGAGAAAACTGATTTTCCTTTCCCATCCAGTATCAATGACAAACAGTACCCTTGTCTCCTTCTCAATGCTGAGATTCTGCCTGTTTTGAACCTGTGTAGGCCTTATTATGCTGTCCTAGGCTCTGTGAGTTCATATGTGTGTTACTCCGGTTTCTTTGGAGTCACCCATTACCTCACCTTGGTGTCTTGCAATTTTTCTGCCTCTTCTATTCACATGGATCATTAGAATTAATTCTGTGAAAATGGCCATCTAATAAAAAATCTATGGATACAATAAAACCCATAAAATTCTAATAGTTCTTTATAGAAATTAAAGAAATCTTAAACATGATAGGAAAACACACACAAAAATATCTGTAAAGCAAACAATCCTACAGAGAAAAATAACTTCTGATGGCATCACTAGCCTAGATTTTAATTAGTGCTACAGAGCACTAGTAATAAAAACAGCTGGTTGCTGGCATGAAAACAAACATGTTGATCAATGATATAGAACTGAATACTCAGACATATACACACTTGTATGGAAATTAAATTTTTTAACAAATAAGCAAAAATTTCACACTGGAGAGAAGACAGAATTTTCAATAAATGGTGTTGGTCAAACTCAATAGTTGCATGTAAAAGAGTGAAAACAACCAATAACCTTTACCCTGAGCAAAATACGACTCAAAAATGGATCAAGGAACTTAACATAAGACTAGACAACCTAAATCTGATAGAGGAGAAGGTTAAGGATATGTTTGAACTTATTTGGCACAGGAAGAGAATTTCTGAACAGGACACAGGAAGGACAGACATTTTAAAAAGTTAATAAATGAGTTCTCCAACAGATAAAATGCTTTTGCATAGCAAAGGATACCATCATTCCATCAAAGAGGCATCTTACAGAATGGGAAAAATTCTTACCAGTTATATATCTGAGAGTGGGTTAATATATAGGATATACAAAGAACTAAAAAGAAAACAAAATAAAACCAAGGGAAAAAACTGAATACAAGAAAACAAATAATTCAATTAGAAAATGGTTATAAAACTAAACCGAGGGTTCTCAAAAGATGAAATATAGTACTAAGGAAAATATACATGTTCAAAAGCCTTATTGTAACGCAACATGGAAATAGAAATTAGAACTACTTTGAGATTTTATATTACCTAATCAAAGTGGCCAAGGTCAACAAAACAAATGATTGTACATACTGGTGACGGTTTGGGAAAAAGAAACACTTATTCATTGCTGATGGGAAGGCAAACTGGTACAGTTATAATCAAAATCAGTATGAAGGTTCCTCAAAACCTGAAGGAAATCTGCCATAAGATCCAACTTTACCACTCTTGGGCATATATCCAAAGGAATCTACATCTTACTAGTTTGACATGTACTCATTCATGTTTATTGCTACTCTATTCATAATAGCCTAAAATTGAAAACAGTCCAGATGTCCATCAACTTGTTACAGTGAAAATGTAGAACCTTTACACAATGAAATATACTCAGCTGTCAAGAAAGGTGAAATTAGCAAGTAAATTGATTAAACTACATAGAATCATCCTAAATGAAGTAGCTCAGACCAAGAAAGGTAAATTATTTCTGGGTCTTCAATTTGATTCTATTGATCTGCTGGTCTGTTTCTATACCAGTACCATAGTGTTTTTATTACTATTGCTCTGTAGTACAGTTTGAAATATGGGATGGTGATACCTCCAGAGGTTTTTTTATTGTAAAGGATTGATTTAGCTATTCTGGGTTTTTTTTTTATTATTCCATGTGAAGTTGAGAGTTGCTTTTTCCAGATCTATAAAGAATTGTGGTAGTATTCTGATACTGTGAAATTATGTTGAATCTGTATATTTCTTTTGGCAGGATGGCCATGTTTTTCTGTTGATCCTACCTATCCATGAGCATGGGAGATCTTTCCATCTTCTGATGTCCTCTTCAATTTCTTTCTTCAAGGACTTGAAGTTCTTGTAATACAGGTCTTTCACTTGCTTGGTTAGAGTTACCTCCAGAAATGAACCCACACACCTATGATCACTTAATTTTTGACAAAGAAGCCAAAGTTATCTTGTTGAAGTATGTTCAAGTATTGCTGAAGACAGCATCTTCAACAAATGGTGCTGGTCTAAATGGATGTAAACATGTAAAAGAATGAAATACTTATCACCTTGCACAAAACTTAAGTCCAAGTGGATCAAAGACATTAACATAAGGCCTGACATATTAAATCTATTAGAAGAGAAAGTGGGAAAAACCCTGGAACTCATCAGCACAGGTGACAACTTCCTGAACAGAACACCAACAGCTCAGGCTCTAAGACCAGCAATCAATAAAAGGGACCTCATGAAACTGAAAAGCTACTATAAGGCAAAGATACTGTCATTCGAACAAAACGGCAACCTACAGATTGAGAAAAAATCTTCACCAACCCCACATCTGACAGTGGGCTAATATCCATAATTTACACAGAATTCAAGAAATTAAATGCCAAGAAACCAAATAATCCAATCAAAAAATGGGGAACAGAACTAAACCAAGAAATCACAAAGGAGGAATCCCTAATGGCTGAGAGACACTTGAAGAAATGCTCAGCATCCTTAGTCATCAGAGAAATGCAACTCAAGACGACTCTGAGATTCCATCTCACATCTATCAGAATAGCTAAGATCAAAAACTCAAATGACAGCACATGCTGGCGAGGTTGTGGAAATAGGAGAACTCTCCTCCATTGCTAGTAGAAGTGCAGGCTTGTGCAACTACTATGGAGGTCAGTCTGTCAATATCTTAGAAAACTTTGAATAGCTCTACCTCAAAACCCAGCCATACCACTTCTGGATATACATCCACATCCAAATGATTCCTCACCAAACTACAAGGACATCCCCTCATCTATGTTCATAGCAGTTTTATTTGTAATGGCTAGAAACTGGAAACAACCCAGATGTCCCTCAACTGAGGAATGGATAAAAACACTATGGTATACCTACACAATGGAATACTACTCAGCCATCAGAAACAACAATCATGCAATTTGAAGCCAAATGGATGGAACTAGAGAAGCTCATCCTGAGTGAGCTAACCCAGACTCAGAAAGATGCACATGGCATCAATGCACTTATTTTAGCCATATAGTACAGGATAACTATACTACAACCAATGCACCAAAAGGATCAGGAACATAGACTTTGTTACCTGTCAATGAAACACTTTTCCATAATGGTGCTGCCTTGTAGGTCCCCAGTGTTTGAGGAGGCTCTTACCCCTCATATGACTGCTGAACTGGGGTGGGGGACTGATATGTAGGGACATTCCACTCCTCTGGATGGGGGTAAAGAGTGGGAGGGTGGGACTGGGAGGGGTGCAAAGAGGACATGGTGATGGAGATGTAACCTGAAGTAATAAATAAACATTTAAGAAAAAGAAAGGAAATTATGTATTTTTTTCTTATATGTGGATGTTAGTTTTTGGGCATTAGATATGTGTATTTCATTCAGAATATTCACAGTAGATAAGTAGAGAGTAGGATGGGATTTTCTTTTTTTTTTAATTCTATATTTTAATTTCTTCAAGTTATATCTCAATCACAATCCCCTCTCCACTCCCCTTTCCAGTCCCACCCTCCCACCCTCTTCCCCCTCACACCCTCCTCATTTTATTCTTCTTTTTTAAAGTTTATGCTATATCTTTTTCCCCAGAACAGCTCCCTCTTTCAGTCCAACAAAGGACTCTTTCTCTTATAACAGCAAATACAATACAAAACGATAAGAATAATTAGGACACAATTATGAAAATTATAAAACATAACATACATTCCTAAAGTTGAGTCCATACATATTTAGTAACTGTCCTAACATTCTATTTTCACTTCTTTAGTGAGATGGATGCATAGTAGAATGTTAGGATTTATTTTTATTTTTAAATTTTGTGTGTGTGTGTGTGTCTGTGTGTAGGCATGCACATGTACATTCAAGTGTGTGCACATGGTCCTGTGACTTATTTATAGGTGCCCACAGCGCCTGAAGAAAGCACTGAATCTCTTGGAACTGGAGTTACTGAGGGCTGTAATTCTCCTGTAGGTCCTGGAAACTAAACAGGGATATTCTGAAACAGCAGTAAGGTCTCTTAGCTACAGAACCATCTAGAACACTCTAGAAAATGTTCTTTCTATATATTAAATATGTGCATGTTCACATGTCTGTGTGCATTTATGTGTGAGCATAGACATGGTATGCATATTAAAGTCAGAGGACAGCTTTCTGGGTTCTGTTGTCTCTTTCTACCTTTTTGCTACCTTTACTGTCTGAAGCATATATTTAGTGTTTAAGGTATAATATTATGGGAAATGCATGCATAGCCATAACTCTGAAATCTTCAGACATCTTGGCAGAAAATTCACCTCCTGGATGATACCCAGTGTTCATTTGTGGAATCCTCTCAGTAGAGTGCCAAAACAGAGAAGAGTGAGTAAAGACAACTGCAAAAGTCAACAGCTCAGAAGTGATTCCATTTTCTCCAGTCATATACATAGTCACCACTGACTAAACTAGGCCTCTCTGACTTGTATTACTTTTAGCATTTCTTTCATGGTCATCAGTATTTTTAAACTATTTTCAACAGATTCATAGAAGTAGTACAAACATTGAGTATCATGTGATGTTTTTGATATATATGTTCATTTTGTAATGCTCAGACTCAGATTAACTCTCTTCTCAAACATCTGTACTTTCTCTTTGGTAAGAACTTTCAAAATCCTTCCAGAACTTTTGAAATATGTAGCACCTTATTGTTACCTGTAATCACCATATCATGTAAGGGAAAACAGGGGCCTATTCCTCTCATCATACTACAATCTACATACATAATCAAGTTTTTCTCACTCCTTACTTGTCTCTTCTCAGCCTTGGTAGCCAGTGTTCTAGGAAATCAACTCGTTTAAATCACGTTTGTGTGACAGATATAGAACTTTCTCCCACACCTGACCTACTCCCCTTCATTCAACTCGATGTGTGTTAGCGCAAATAGGAGTGTGTGATCCTTTCTACAACCAAAAAGTATTCTGCTGTATTCACACTCCATATTTCTTTATTGACCTCCTGATGGGTAAAAGTCTTTTGCATTTTGGCTGTTGTGCTCTGTGCTGTAGTAACATGAAGTGTAGATGTCTCTTCAGTACTCTACTTGTATTTCCTTTGGATGTGTACTCAAGAAGACTGGTGAGTTCTGTGGTAATTAGATTTTTGTTTGTTTGTTCATTTGTTTGCTTTGGGACAAGGTTTCTCTGTGTAGCCCTGGCTGTCCTGGACTTACTTTGTAGACCAGGTTGGCCTTGAGCATGCAGAGATCTGCCTGCCTCTGCCTTCTGAGTGCTGGGATTAAAGGTATGTGCCTCCATGCCCAGCAATTACAGAGAGTTGTGAACTGCCATGTGGGGGCTGGGATTTGATCCCGGGTCCTTTGGAAGAACAGCCAGTGCTCTTAATTGCTGAGTCATCTCTCCAGCCCCAGGTAATTAGATTTTAAAGCATTTAAGAAACCTCAACCTTTTTTTCCATAGTGGCTCATTAATGTACGTTCCCACTGTCAGTGTGCAAAGCTTTCCTTTGCTTTTCCTTCTTGCCACAACTTGCTATATTTTGCCTTTAGCATCATGTCTCTTCTTCCTAGAGTCAAGCAATAACCTGGTGGGATTTTTTTAAATGTTTATTTATCACTTCAAATTACATCTCCATCACAGTGCCCTCTTTCCACCCCTCCTAGTCCCACCTCCTATCCTCTACCCCCTCTCCCTTCTGTCCTACTACTCTGGAGTGGAGTGTCCCTACATTTCACTCCCCCATCCCAATTCAGGAGTCATATGAGGGCTAAGAGCTTCCTCATGTACTGGGGGCCTACAAGGCACCACCACTGGGGCAGAGTGTCTCATTAACAGGTAACAAAGTCTATGTTCCTGTTCCTTTTGGTGCATTGGTTATATATAGTATAGTTATCCTGTACTATATGGCTAAAATCCAATTATAAGTGAATAGATGCCATTTCTGAGACTGGATTAGCTCACTAAGGATGAGTTTTTCTAGTTCTATCCTGATGGGATTTTTAGTTTTATTTCCTTAATGAATAATGTAGTGAGATTGAGAACATTTACATATATTCTTCGTACAATTGTGTGTCTTCTTTTTAAAAACCTGTCTAAGTAGGTGAGTTGGCAATTTTCCAAAGTGGCTTGTTTGTTTGTTTGTGTGTTTGTTTATTCGGCAGTCGAGTTCCTTACATGCTTTGAAGGCTAAACCACTATCAAATGTATAGCTGGCAAGTATCTGCCCTCTTAGACTATAAGTCATTACTTTATTGATTGTTTCCTTTACTTCACAAGAGTGTTTTAGCTTGGCATAATTCTCTCTGTCCACTCTGCATTTTGACTTTTGTGCTTCTGATGCTCTTAACCCAGAAACTCTCCTCTGTATCTGTGTTTCTACCACCTTTTCTATTTTAAAGCCAAGTCTCATGTTTACATTTCCATTCTACCTTTTGCTAGTTTTAACTGCACATGTGTACCAAACTTTATTCTTCTGTGGTGGGCATACATATGTTTCAACAGGTTTTACTCAGAAAGTGTCTTTGGCTACAGTGTGCTTTTATCACGTTTGTTAAGTCAAATGATTTTCATTCCTTTTCCATGGAATGTTTGCCATTTGATTTGTGTGTAAGTTTATATTTTCCCTGAGTTCTGTCACAAACATGGAATTCAGGAGATGGGGAGCCTTTGACTATTTAGATAAGCTACTCAAAGATAATATTTATGATATATAATATCTTTGATACCAATATTTAAGAATTGTGTGGAAGTGTCTAATAACCCACTCCCTCCTGTTTGATCATTAGCTTATGCATCTGCTTCCTTGCATCTGGTTCCTTGAATATGTATCCATCTATTGAGCATAATAAATTAATTTCCAGATAAAGATTTCTCATCATTGTTACATCTGGATATGGATTTACTCAAGGAAACTCATTACAGCACACATGGCAAAACAATCATAGAAAAATTAAAAATATTTTTATTTCCTCTTACACTATCTTGAAACTAAAGATAAAAGTTATTGAAGTAGTATTTACTGCCCCAAAATAGACAAAGTCTCTCACACGGAACTTATGTTGATAAAATTGTACTGGTTCTCTTGGATCACCATATTATTATCTATCACACCCCTGTCAATGCTGATAGTTCATTATCCACTTCATGTCTTCCAGTTATTTAATCTACTATGGTAGATTAAATACCCAGGGATTAGTTTCTAGTGTTTCATATTTTGGGTTAGTTTCATGAACTCTGTAGATACTACAAATGATAGGAAAGTCACTTCAGCTTTATGCTTAAAGGTCATTTAACCAATATAAAAATCCTGTGAGTCTTAAAGCATTCTTTATGCTGTAAATATTTAATTTCAGACAGGGAGAGGTGTACAGTGACCTTTCCTTCCAATGCTTTGAAATTTAGTTTAGTTTCACAAGACTAAAACTGTATATTCTGATATCTGTAAGGGTAGCCCACTAGATAGTAAAGCTCATTGGAACTGTATTTTCTACAATTGTTGTGAATGATGAGCTTTGTTTTATATTTATAAACTAAAAGGGGACAAGGCATGGCTCATTTCACAATCGACAGTTATAGGAATATAGCACATCCTTTCTCTAACATGGCATTTTTACCTCTGTCTGCAGTCTTTGCAGTGATAAATATCAAGCAATGGCTCTTATGTTTTCAACATATGACAAAACCAATGCTTTGTGCCTGTGATCCCAGTAAGTCTACAATATCAACTGTACTGCTCACATGGAAAAGTGCACTGGATGATTCTAGTGGAAACACACTTGGAACCACCACACAGATCCATAAATGAAATACTCATAAATGGAAAGGTATAATATTCCTTTGCTTACTGACTAGATACATAAAAATGATTTTCTGTATTTATTTGTAATTTTAATAATTACACATGCTTATTTAGATAACATGTACTGGTTCTTGTTTTTTTTTTTTTAGCTTTGTTTATCTGAAGTAACTTTACTTGTATTATTGGGTGTCTTGCTATTTTTTTTTTAAATAATTTACTTTTTATTTCTTCAAGTTACATCTCAATCACAATCCCCTCCCTACTCCCCCCTCCAGTCCCACCCTTCCACCCTCCTCCCCCTCAGCCCCACCATCCTCTTCCCTTCTTTTTTTTTTTTTTTTAGTTTAAGGTATTTATTTTTCCCCCCAACAGCTCTCCCTTTCAGTCCAAATAATGGTTCTTTTTCTTATAACTATAAATACAATACAAAACAACAGAAATAAATAGGCCACGATTATGAGTTATATGGCTTAGCATACATTCCCAATGTCCAGTCCATATGTA
>CAJQZJ010000153.1:1911916-1923892 GCA_907164525.1 Lophiomys imhausi | reverse complement strand
CTGTAGCCACCTGCAGTCTAACATTCTAATCTGAAATTAAGGCCATTCTATAATTGTAAGATTTGATCATATTGTTGTCTATTAACATGCTTGATTTCCATGACTTTTCATACAGCTTTGCAATAATATACTACAAGTAATTTGGTTTCTAATAAAAATCAATTATACCAGTGTACAAGTATACTAGACATGGATGTTTGTCATTATATCAATCTATCACTCATTTTGAAAGATAGACATCTAATAGTGCATCTTTCAACAGTTTATAACAGTTCCTTTACTTCATATTCCCTACAACTTTATAATAAGAATTCTAATTTTTCCTCCAAATCATGAGTATTATTTTATCTTCTCCAGGGAATCTTGAAGTCTATCTTATTTCATATGGTTTGGAATGTTTAATTTGCTGTTTTGTAATATAGCCCATTGTAACAGTAATTTTTTTTTATCACACATACATTTATTAAAACTTAGCAATTACCTAACAATTGCCTATAAAATTGCTAAATCCTAAACCCAAACCCTAACTCTAAAACCTAGCACTTAAAACTGCTTAATACCTATAATAAAAACATTTAACATTAACCTAAGATTTCTCAAAGGGTATTTTCCTCTGAGTGTGGGTCCTGATGGATGGCTGCTCTTCATACAACTTTTCAGTCTTAAAGTCTCTTAAAGTCTCTGAATTTTTTTGTTCTTCAGATCCCAAGACAGTTTATCAGGAGGAGTTGCCTCCTGTTTAAGACCAATTAACATATGAAAGTTTCTCAGGTGGCTCATCTATTCAGATGCTTATGGCCTGCAAAGGTCCAGAGACCCCAATTTCAGGGAGAATCCATCTGCTCTCCAGACCCTAAACTGGTCAACATCAGAGGGTAAAGCTTTCCGATGAGATTGAAGCAAGTTTCTCTGACAGAGGAGGAAAATGCTGTTGAGTGATTCAGGAACAGGAGAGAGTGCCTCTGTCCAGGTGAATCTTGCCTTAAATATCTTCACCTGATGGTGCGCATCCAAGTCATGCCTCTGTGCAGTGCCATTCAGATGCTTTTTTTTTGCAGAGGGCTGTGAAAGGACGGGAGACCTCCAGAAGGCAGACACCTCAGGGGGCATGTACTGGCCCTAGCCTTAAGATCAGAGGTCCTGGTCCATGGTGAGTTCCCAAGGGCATGTCACTTTGGAAGTAAGTCTTTTATCTTAAAGTCCAGGCTTTTGCTATCCCTATGCTATTGTATGCTAACACTAAACCTACCACAGCCCATCGTTCTATATTCTTTTTAAAAATGAAGATGACCTTCACTTTTATTCACAGTGAGTTCTCTAATGCTTGTTAAGTTGTAGAGATAGGTTTAAGTCACATATTCCAAATGCACTTCACAATTTCTCCCTTTCTTAGTACAATATTGCAGTGGGAGTGAAGCTCAACAGACTCTGTGGGATTTGCACAATAAAATAAATAATAGCTGTGGTTCCCCTAGTCTAAAAGACCTTCTTCTCTTATTAAGTTTGGATTGACATTAGCATTTTAACTGCTTTGTTAGAACATTTTAACATTCTATAGAACTGAGAGCCACTATACTCTTGAGCTCAGTGATATTCATACTTAATACTTTGATCAGGTAGGTTCATTTATTCAACTCACTGGGATCAGGTAATGGCTGTAATAACATGGCTATACATTGCATAAAAGTGTTCTTTTCTTTTAATATGGAGGTATACTTAAAGATGTGGGTACTTTTTCCCCCCTTGATCAAGAAGAGGAGGCACATAGGAGTAAATGTTTTCTGGAATGTGAAATTTCATTAGATTTTATAGGAAGAATATTGAGTCCCAATGTGGAATTTTTCATAAAATGATCTCTCATAGGTTAAAAGCCAAGTTTTATGTAGAAATGATCATAGTGAAAAGAATATAATTTTTATTCTCTATGTATATGAAGTAACAACACTGAGCAAACATGCTTCATCAACATAAGTATAAAAGCTTAGTGTTTACTTCTCAATCTCATTTAAGTTTATTCTATAGATGTATCTTCTACCTTACCCTAAACTAACACAATTCAGTAATTTGCTGGAGTTCATTTTTTTTGTTATGGTATAAAAATAACAATAATTTAGGAAATTAATGTATCAATTAATACATTAATCAAGCTTGAATTTTTCCTCTCAAATAGTATTTTTATTGCAGCACCTTCTACTGTCTCTGCATCAACTCCTGCCTCCAGGTTCCAGCACTGCTGGACTTCTTGTCCTGACTTCCTTTAGTGATGTTCAATGATGAAGAAGTTATGACAAACAAGCCCCTTCATTTGCAGTTTGCATTTGGTCATGGTTTTCCATTACAGTATTAGAAACCATAACTAACTAGACAAGGCTGAGAGATTGTCAAAATTTAGGCGTCATTCAGAGAATATCTAAAGGGTATTGCTGGTGAATTAAGTAAAAGTTTGAAAAGTAAAACTGTCAGTCTGATTCCAGGACTTGAGATTTTGGAAGATAGGATGTGTCATTTGCTGAGAAAAAGCTAAGTGAGAAAAATAGAACATCAGGCATCAGGTTTTTAACATATTCATGTTGAAAGATTGTAGCATTTATTTCTTTATTATGGATAAGGAGAATTAACTGGTCAGAGGTCTGAGGTTTAGAAGGACAGTAGATGAATACAAAAGGGGAATTCCAGAAGCTATGGCAGCTTGAATACTACAAAGAACAAGTTCTTACTAGTTCCTTTTGTAATATTTTTCACCTCATTATCAACCAAAGTACAGACTGTATATCATTTGTGGGATTCAACATAAATAATGTGGTATGTTTGTGAATTTCTTCACAGTGTAAGAAAAATAATTATCAATAATATCATTCACCAAAAGTTATAACTATAATAAGATAGGTGTTACAATATAGGTACAGAAGTCAGAAGAAGGGAGATGTCTATAGGAAAGAACATATGTGGAAATATCCCAGAGCAACAAACTTCCTAGCTTGGTCCTATGGATCATTAGCATATCATATGTAGAGGAAGGGATTTTGTACAGAGGGCAGACTTTGAGTGAAGGAACATGTGGCATGACATTCAGAGAACACAGAGAGACTTTGTGTAACAGAACAGTCTCTGCTTTAGGAAAACAGGAGGAGAATAGAAGCTAAAATAACTTGGAGGCAGATGGTCAGGGACATCTTTTTCCCCAAGGTACAAACTTAACATAGAAATATCAATTGTTCCACTGTTACTAAGAACTCAGACTAAATCTTGGCATTTGGCTAGTGTTTAAGTGTTGTCTGTCACATCTCTTCTAGGGGATGTTGAGGAAGACCTGTGCTCCTGAGACCTTAATCTTCCAGCAACTTTCACAAAATTCCTAAGCTAAGTACAAAAGTCAAACTGAATAAAGTTTTTCAGGTTATTGCTGCTAAGCCACTTTATAGACATCTCAACTTTAACCATGGAATGAGGGAAATCTGTATCCCATACTGAGGACAGAGGATTCTGTGGGTCACATGGCAACAGATAGTTTTTCAGGGGGATAGCATTAATGAAGGTCTAGTAGTAGTCAATGAACAAATTATTCATGATTTTAAGTTCTTAAAATGGTATTTCCTTCTGCCACTTTTTAAATACACAAGTTACTTTCTTCCTGGTTTGCCTACTAGCCTCACTGGTTAAAATATTGCTTTTGTAGTTATGAGGGTGTTATATAGAGAATATGGGAACCAGACAACTGATTTACCAGCTAGTTCTGCTACTTGTTAGCTGTGTAAATGTCCACAGGTCAGTCATTATTCTTCTGCATAAGCTCATTTGAACAATAGACCATGCCCTGGAAACACCTTGATCAAAAGGCTTGCTGTGAAGAAGACAGATAATCCACACATAAAGATTAGCCTGGAACAAAGTATAAGTGAGAAATAGAGATTGGCCACTACTTGCTTTCATATTTGCATCCCCACATTGTTCTATTGAAAAATAAAGATCTCTGTCCCATGTAGTTCTTCAATAGCAGTGAAGAGAAATTACCCAATGGACATATTGAACCCCTCAAGATACTAGTTAATGACACTGTTGACTGCTAGAGCTCCTGCATGTGAAATTTTCTTGAAAAGTAGAGATGCTTTAGAGCTGTGGTTCTCAACCTTACTAAGGCTGGCCTTTTAATACAGTTCCTCATGTTCTGGTGACTTGCAACCATAAAATTATTTCATAACTCTAATTTTGCTGATGTTGTGAATCATAGTGTGAATATCTGATATAAAGGATATCTGATATGTGACTCCCCAAGAGGTTGGAACCCACAGTTTTGTCATCACTGCTCTAGGATATTCATTTGATATAATACATCTTCACAGCCTAAAGAACTTGGAGATATGCCATAATATTCATGTTACTTCAACAAGGAGTAACATGAGATATTAAAGAAAGAAAGAGGTGGTGAAAGTCAAGAAACTCAGGTACTAAATTGAATTGGTTATTTTGCTTCTTGAAATTAAGGTGATAAATGTTCACCAGCTGAAAGGGAGAGTATAAAATTCAAGGTCAAGTGTTAGTTGGAGATCAAGCAAAGTGAGCAAGAAAGCATGAAAAACCTGAACAACAGAGTCTGTTTATTGAGACAGGATCTTGCTATGTAGGTCTGGCTAGAATGGAACTCACTATGTAGATAAGCCTGGCCTTGAACCCAAAAATATCCACCTGCCTCTGTCCCTGGAGTCCTGGGATTAAAGTCATGTTCCAACCTGCCTATCTGTTCAAACACTAATTCTTCACATTTTAAGTGAAAACTTCACTAATTAAGTTTCCCTTGAGGTACGTCACTACTAAAAGGGGACAGCTGATTCTGCATCTGCATACGCTGTATTAAATTGAACAACAAATATTTTAGTCATTATGTGAAGTTGGTTTAGTTGCCTTGCTTAAAAATTATTCTAATTGCATTCATTTATTAGGCATATGGAGCTTAATAGACACCCATTCTTAATTTTCTTACGCACAAATTGCTGTTGTCTGCTTTTGTTGCCATATTGTTCTGTTTTTCTAATTTTAAGACATGATAAGAAACAGATTTAATACAATGTTTCTTCATTGAAGTTGATTACTTAATTATCATAGCTATTATCATTTCCTCAATTATATCAAATTAAATTGTAAAACCTTAAAATTCCTTTCTTTTACATAGTATATATTAATTAAATATATATCATTAACTAGGGGTGCAACAATAGTACTTGACCTTAGATTGTTTTAACATGAAGAAATAAGATAGTCTGTGAGTAAGATATGTGTAATTAATAAAAATTTCAGAGAAAGTTAAATGGGAAACAGAAAATTTGTCAAAACACTTTTTTTCCTTTATTTTTTATTTCTTCAAGTTACATCTCAATCGCAGTCCCTTCCCTCTTCCCCCTCCAGTCCCACCCTCCCACCCTCAACCCCCCATCCTCTTCCCTTTTTCTTTTCTTTTAAGTTTAAGGTATATCTTATTTCCCCCTACAGTTTCTCCTTTCAGTCCAACAAATGGCTCTTTCTCTTATAATAATAAATACAATACAGTCCTTTCAAAACACTTAAAAATAGTGCTTACTCCACAAATGAGAAAGCAAAATTGCATATGTACTTGTAACCAAACGGGACCTCAGAACACAGATTAAATGGAAAATACATCAAGTGGCATAGAAATGGCTATAGGTCTTACTGACTTCTCAAAACTAATAACACGGTTTGTATTTGGGGAGAAAACACTGTGGTTGCAGCCTCAAACCCACAGCACTTCTTACAAAGCTGTATCAGGATGTATTTCTGCACAATGAGGAAATACCCTTAAAATGAAGAACTCACAGACCTCATAGAGCTTCTCAAGCAACTTCAGTCCAGGTAAGGAAATTGATTAGGTCAAAGTCACTTGATTAGGATTCAGGTGAAAGGAATAAGGACAAAACTGCATGGGGAACACTAAAAAGCATTTACATAATTAGTTACAATGTATGAGAAGTGTAAAGTAGATGATAGCAGCTTCCATGGAACAAGATGAGAAATCCAGTTAGAAAATGGCTTATCAGTTATTCAAGCCCTGGGCTATTTTTTCAGACAATCAGGGTTCAATTTCCAACATCCATGGGGTGGCTGACAATGTTCTGTAACTCCAGTTTCAGGAGATCCATGACCTCTTATGACTTCCATGGGCACCAGGGACACACATGGTGCAGAGACACATATGCAGTCAAAACTTCATGCATATTAAATAATAAATGTAAAAATTTCCCTAAAAAGAAATATCTTTTTTATTGGTGAAATATAGCCATATCAATAATATGTAAATTTGAGATACTGTGACATAAAGAAAACATAGCTGAATTGTTAGGCATGCCAGTCCTACATATGAACCAATGCCCACATATATACATTTATTCATAAACATTTTATTTTTTGGATAGAGCACCTAGTCAGTAATAAATACATCATGGTCAATCAGTGCTCCAGGAATTATAATATACTTTAGTATTCTGTCTCAAACACAAATAACCTAAGCAAAACAATCTTTTATTTTATCCCAGGAAACATGCAATACAGACTAAGGCAACTTTGTACATGAATGATTTATATTGAGGGTGTAATCTCCTGGTACTAAGAATGAAGGAAAAATGATGACACTCCAACAAAGAAAGATATACTTTATTTATTGTAAACCTTTGAGAAAATCCACCCAATGTAATGCTTGTACAGAACACTCCTTTGGAGTCACTAGTACAATATTACCTTAGAGACATGTAAAGGGAAGAAAGGTACAAGAATTACTCCATTGGGTTCTTCATGTACCTGCCCCTCGTTAATTAAAGTTTATCTTGGTGTATATTTATTTTTCTGCACATCCATACTATATTAGCTTCTTCTAGGAATTCAGAGTCTTCATGATTTAAATGGTTCAGAGTAGGACATAGGCACAGCTATGTTTCCTGCTCAGGATGTGCCGTGTACACTATTCTGAGCCAGCCTTCAGTCCTGGTGAAGTTTGGTCCAACCACGGAATCAGGATACGAGGCTCCTAATAAATAGGGGAAGTGACAACAGCGACTATCAAACAGGTCAGGAAATTAGTTTATGATGGTCATACTGAGCAGAGAAGACATAATGACATAGAAAATATACATCTAGTTGGGGAAAAATGAACCACTATTTCCTTCATAAGTCACCTATCCCAGCTGACATGTTCACATAGTAAATTACACCATAAGAAGGGCACACATTGTGTGTGTGTGTGTGTGTGTGTGTGTGTGTGTGTGTATGAATTCTCAAACCAGGATATTTATGGAGCTCAAATGTAGCCCCACCTAGCCACCATGCTCATCACCCATTGTTCTATTTAGAAATCTGTGATTGGCAATGAGATATGCTGACTGACAGACAGAAAAGAAGATACCTTCATGATGAGGTCCTTTGCTGGAGTGGATAATCTCTGATGTGAATTAATGACAGACAATGAACTCCACTCATAGTGACTGCTCACACAGATCCACCCAGGTACCATTCTTCCTCTAGTCATGGCGTTTTCCATCATAGTTCACCCTCTGACAATAAAGACAAAACACACTTACTAATATTCACAAATGAAGCGTATACTCTTGCCTTGGGCTACTATTGGCATTCAAAGCTGCCAAAGACATATATGAACTTAATTTCTTCCTTTCCTTAAGGAACATAGCACTTTTCATTTTTTATGGACATCCCTAAGTTGCATTACTATGCAACAGAAACCTGGTTGTGGCAGACATCAACCCACCATGACAAAAGTCTGCAAATTAAACTCCATTCAATTTTTCATTATCAGTCATAGCTTCATGTACATGGATATAGATCAAAGGAGACACACTGAAATCATAGAGGCAAGTACATGGATTTCTACATAAACTACTTAATGATGTGATTCAGTTCTTTCTTAGAGGCTGATCTGAGATCAAAGTTGGATGGTTAGGAGTGACAATGTGGAGACACAAAATTTGGATTTAATCAACATAGTAAAGTTTTAAATTATTTTCCTTCCTTCCTCCTTTCCTTCTTCCCTCTCTTCCTTCCTTCCTTCCTTCCTTCCTTCCTTCCTTCCTTCCTTCTTTCTTTCCTTTCATCCTTCTTTCTTCTTTTCCTTCATCTCTTCTTCCCTCCCTATCTTTCTGTCTCCCTCCCTCCCTTCTTATCTTTCTTACTTCCTCTCTCTCTCCCTCCCTCTCTTCTTGCCTTTCTTCTTTCCTTGCTTCCTTCCTCCCTCCCATCTCCTTCCATTTATTACAGAATATTGATATTTATCCTAGGCTAGCCTAAAACTCACTGTGTAGTTCAGACTGGCATCTAACTCACTATTCTCCTGCCTATGAATGTTACTTTTGTAATTCTGTTTGAAGGCATTTTGGAAAAACGGAACAGTAATTTATTCTCATAATAAAGGTCAATTTGAAGTTTTCTATAACTATTTCTACTTTTTAGGATGCACACAATTGCTTTTTGTCTCATACTTCCTAGTCATTATTAATGAAAATATTAATTATGTGGTACTCATGTTTCAATCTAGCTGCTGCTTTTATTCTAATCACTTTCATTATGTTTTTATCACAATTATCTTGTCATCAGATAGATATATCGCCAATCACATTTTCTAACAAATTTCCATATAATATTATTCTTCATGGTAGTCTTGTATAATATTTCAGTTTTTTATTTGTTTCTCAAGAAAGTCACATAAGTACTTACATAGACATTAAATTCATATTTATTTATTCATAGATTTTAATGGGAAGGAGAGAAAAAGTAGCCCACATATTAAATAAAAATAAGAAAGGAAGGGATTTTTAATGGTACAGAGTATTTGTTGTCCTTCTTTGGTGTTTTATAATGTCACAAGAAACACATTTTACATGATAGGGAATTTTTTTGACAATACTAGAGATTGAACCCGCCTCTTAAACTTATGCTTTATCGCTAAACTATTATTGCAAGCTCTTAAAAATGAATGATGTTCAAAAGATGGTAACTACAAGTAGGAATAAAAACAACTAGTTTACATTTCTCTTTAAGAAAGCATTGCAATTTATTGTAAACTTTTCAAATAAATTCTAAACTAGCAGTAAAATGCAGAAAGGACTGATAGTTTGTTTATTAGTTTTTATTGGGGGGGTTCCCTCAAAAGAAAATTGTCTTACTGGGTATCATTTATATAAAGCTAGGCAATAAAATGGCTCATACCCAATCACTGGTTCTTAAGTTATTTCCATAGTATGACTTGCTTATGTTTGTGCGTGGATATTTATGTGTGTGTGTGCAGTCATGTGTACATGGACACAGTGATAGACAGTAATGTTGTAACTGAGAGGAAAAGATAGAACAGCTATCAAATCCACAGCCTTGCCTGCAGAAGTATGTGGCATTAGAACAGAGAATAGCATCTGAAGCACGCATGCTCTTTTCCTCCTTGAGAATCAAAGCTGCCCAAAATCCAGGGATCAGACTCCTAATAACAGTGTCAGTTGAGGATCTTTAAACCCCCTCCTCAAACAATTATCTAGAAGAGTAAATAGCTGCTAACAGAGAGTATGGCTGGTGTGGGTGTTGGAAAGCCTCGGCTTTTTAAAAACAGAAGGAGAAAGCAGAAGTAACTGGTCTATTAATAGAAGTGCAGTTACAAGGGCCTGCAGGGGAGTTTCCTGAAGAACAAACTGTGTTAAAATTTTGCTGAACACCCACCAAATAAAAAAAAAGTTTAATGTTTACAGTATCATTTGATTGTTCTGTGTTGTTTTCCTCCTCCTTTTTCTATCTTTTTCTCATTCTACCAGACTAAAGGTTCTTGACTGGGAGCCACAGAATGGAGGGGTAACTAAATCCAGGAGAAAAGTTAACAGGATTCATTACTTGCCTCCCCTCAGGCACTAAGCTCATAGTTCACAGCTGACCACAGCCATTGAGGAGAAAGTTTGAATATAGCAAACCCTTTTTCATCAGTAATTTTTTTCTTTTTTATGTTTTTTATTACTTCAATTTACACCTCCATCACAGTCCCCTCCCTCCACCCTCTCTGGTCTACACTCCCACCATCCCAAACTCTCTTTCTTCTTCAACTATCCTACTCTTCCAGTTTGGGGTGCCCTACATATCAGCCCCCTTCAGTTCAGCAGCCATATGAGAGCTAAGAGCTTCCTCTTGCACTGGGGACCTACATGGCAGCCCAACTAGGCCAAAGTGTCCCAATAACAAGTAACAAACTCTATGTTCCCATTCCTTTCAGTCTGTTTGTTGTAGGATAGTTATCCTGTAACATATGGCTAAAACCCAGTTATAAGTGAATACATGCCATGTGTATCTTTCTGTTGTCTGGATTAGCTCACTCAGGATGAGCTTTTCTAGTTCCATCCATTTGGCACCAAATTTCATGATTTCCTTGCTTCTGATAGATGAACAGTATTCAATTGTGTAAGTGTACCACAGATTTTTTATCCATTCATCAGTTGAGGGACATCTGGGTTGTTTCCTGTTTCTAGCTATTACAAACAAAGCTTCTAGGAACATAGTTAAGGAGATGCCCTTGTGGTTTGATGAGGAATCATTTGGATGTATACTCAGGAGTGATATGGCTGGGTCTTGAGCTTGAGCTCAAATTTTCTAAGATATCACCAGACTGATTTCCACAGTGGTTGTACAAGTTTTCACTCCCACCAGCAATGGAGGAGTGTTCCCCTTTCTGAACAACCTTGCCAGCATGTGTTGTCATTTGAGTTTTTGACCTTAGCCATTATGACAGGTGTAAGATGGAATTTCAGAGTCTTCTTGAACTGCATTTCTCTGATGATTAAGGATGTTGAGCATTTCTTCAGGTGTCTCTTGGCCATTAGAGATTTCTCTTTTGTGAGTTCTTGGTTTATCTCTGTTCCCCATTTTTTATTGGATTATTTTATTTCTTGGTGTTTAATTTCTTGAGTTCTTTATAAATGTTGGATATTAGCTCTCTTTCAGATGTGGGATTGAAAAAAATCTTTTCCCAATCTGTAGGTTGCCATTTTATTCTAGTGACAGTGTCCTTTGCCTTACAGACTTATGAGTTTCATGAGGTCCCATTTATTGACCATTGTTCTTAGAACCTGAACTATTGGTGTTCTGTTCAGGAAGTTGTCACCTGTCCCAATGAGTTCTAGGCCTTTCCCCACTTTCTCTTCTATAAGATTTAAAGTGTCATGCTTTATGTTAAGATCTTTGATCCACTTGGACATAAGTTTTGTGCAAAGTGATAAATATGGGCCTATTTGCATTGTTTTACCTATTGACATCCAGTTAGACCACCACCATTTGTTGAAGATGGTGTTCTTTTTCTATTGTATGCTTTTGGCTTCTTTGTCAAAAATTAAATGACCATAGGTGTGTGGGTTGACTTCTGAGTCTTCAATTTGATTCCATTGATCAATTGGTCTATTTTAATATCAATACCATGCTGGTTTTTTTAAATTAATATTTCTCAGTAGTATAGCTTGAAATCTGGGATGTTGATATCTCCAGATTGTTTTTTTTTAATTATTGTACATGACTGATTTAGCCATTTGGGGTTTTTTGTTATTCCATATGTGTAACCAAACTTTTTAATTATTATTTAGCACTTATTTATTTATTACTATATTTACTTATAACAAACATCAATACTTTCTTAACTATTAATCCTATAAATTCATACAACCCCTTTAACCTATCCACTAAACCTATTGATGATTATTTTTCTAACCTTTTAGAATGATACAGTCTCTGGGGCAGGTCCTCAGTCGTCAGGAACACAGTCTTTGTTGTAGATTCTTTAACACACTTAGCAGTCCTTTTCCTGGATCTCTCAGATGCAGGTGTGTCAGGGTAAATTGGTTATTGCAGTCTCACCTTAAATAAGGCTTGATGCTTTCTTCTCTCTGGGAGACCCCAACCCCTTCGCATCAGCAACTCTGCCGCTCTACTTTAGACTCCTTAAAG
>CAJQZJ010000153.1:1845403-1902253 GCA_907164525.1 Lophiomys imhausi | reverse complement strand
ACAGACTTCTGTCCAAAAAGGACAAAACTTGGAAGCAGGTAAGTTGAATTTTGAATTTTACAGAAGTCTAATCTGCTTAATTCATGTACTGAGTAAGTTTTCATCTACTCAAGAGACTTGCAGAAAACTGACTGTGAGTATGGACTGGACCCAGGCCTCCTACACATATGTAGCTGATAGATAGGCAGCTTGGTCTTCACATAGATCCCCTAGCAAATAGAACAAGGGCTGTCCCTGACATGGACTTTGTTGCCTGTTTGTGGACCACTTTACCCTAACTAGGCTCCCTTGTCTGGCCTCAGTAGAAGAGGAGGCTCTTAGTTCTGATGTGACTTGAATAGCCCAGGGGGATTTATGGGGGTGGTTCTCTTTTCGGGGGAGAAGGGGGGGGTGGGGGGGGGGGGGGGAAGGTGAGACCATGTGGAGAGGAGGGAGGGGGCTGTGTTCTGGATGTGAAATGAATGAATGAATGAATGAATAAACTAATTAATTAAAAAATAAAGTTCTTAGCATGATGGTTTAGGCTATGGTAGACCATGATAAGAAAGAGAGTTAGGTCATTTTAGAGGTACTATAAAAATGACAAAGCCCATCAATTACTGGGCCCACAATCTTACTCCTCTTTTATAAATGAAGGCAGATGTTAGAATTTTTCATTCTAGTGAATAAAAAAGATGGTGGCATAACAAAAAAGAAAAAAAAAACAAACCTGTGGTACATTTATACAATGGAAAACTACTTATCTATCAGAAACAAGGAAATCATACAATTCATACAATTTTCAACCAAATGGATGGAACTAGGAAAGCTCACCCTGAGTGAGCTAATCCAGACCCAGAAAGATACATATAACATGTATTAACTTATAACTGAATTCTAGATATATAGTGTAGGACAACAATTCTATATCCTGCAGACCCAAAGAAACAGGAACCTAGCATAACTATCCTAAGAGCAATTTTACCCAGCAGTAGAACAAAGCAAAGGTTGAGACACAGAGTCAAACATTAGGTGGAGCTCTGGGAGTCCTATATAAGAAAGAGAAGAGGAATAGAGAGACCCAGAGGGGGCAAGATCAACACATGAAGATCAACAGAACCAAACAATCTAGATGCTAATATAGACTGAAACAATAACTAAAAACAAACAAAAAACAAAAAGAAAAGAAAAGAAAAAAGGAAAAAGCTTAGACTGGACTTAGTTCCCCCCTATACAAATGTATACCATAGACAACTTTGTCATCATACAGATCCTTTAGCAAGTAGAAGAGAAAACAGTCCCAGTGATGGTCTTTGTTACCTTTTAGTGGGACACTTTACCTTAACTAGGCTGCCATGTCAGGTCTCAGAGCAAGAGGAAGCCCTTAGCCCTCATGTGACTGATGAACTGAGGGAGATTGATATGTGGGGGCCACTCACACTGGAGGAGAAGAATAGATGGGAGAGAGAGTAGAAGGTGGGAGGGTGGGACTGGGAGGGAAGGAGAGATCATGCCGTGATTAAGATGTAACTTGAATTAATAAATAAATGTTAACAAAAAGATGGTGGCATAAACAAAACTGTGTTGTGTTGAGTTAGGCATGTTGCCTTGGACTTCTTACACTGAGTGCAGCTAGAACAATGGAATTTCCTAAATTCTTTCAAAAAGAAGCTTTTCAATGACATTTGTCTTCAGCAGGTAGGAAGTCAGTTTCTAAGGGAAACGGGGTGGTTTTGTGATAAAACAAAAGGAACCCACTACTAAGGGCATCTCTGGAGTTCCAGAAGCTCTCATTCTCTGATCATTATATGGACAGCTGCTCAGTAGACAACAGTTGACTAGACTGAATAGGGACAGACCTTCATAGCATTTCGTGTGATGCTGTTTAAGTTATTTCAGATGAACAAGTTGCACACCCTATGTATTCTATGACTTTAGAGTGAGATGACACAAGTCTGCAAGGGACTAGGATCTCTCAGACACCTACAGTGTCAGTGCCTTGATGTTTAATGACCAAGTCACCAAGACTGGGAAGAAATACATTTTGTTGTTTTTTAAAAAAAGATGCCTATGTGTTCTCTGTGATAATGGTCCAAATAAACTTAAAGAATAGTTCAGCTACAGTTTAATGATACAATTATCAAGAGACAGTTTGGTCTGGTATTTATCATGAACTTTTATCTCCAAGACATGGCAAGCTAATGCTAGGGGTGTGGTCACCAGCAAGGTTCATCCAGCACATGTGACCCCTTGGGGATGCCCATGTTGCCACTGCTGCTGACACAGCTGGTGTTGCCTTTTCTAACTCAGAGAAAGAAGGCTGGGTGATCATCAACTCTCCTTTCTTAATTCTGGAAGTGTGAACAAAACTGAGAATTAAAGAAAGGAAAGCTGTTTCTGATAGTGCCCAGATGAAAGAAATGCTTGATCCATCATAGTTGTTCTCTTTTATTTTGATTGGTGTGTTAGAGTTCTGTGCCTTTATTCTTGTGTTCATAACAAGGGAAACCAATGAAAGAAGACCCCTTGATGCCAAGGCTAGCTTTTAAATATCAACAGCTCTCTGGGCTCACAAAGAAAACATCAGAGCTACATAGCAGGAGAACTCCTTTGCGGAAGCTAATGTCTTACCCTGCTCTCTTTGTCAAGCTGTTCCAGACATGCCTCACCCTTGTGTCCTCCATTTTATGTCATGCTGGTACCTAAAACAGTAGTGATCTGTTTACACCTATACTTCTGACCTACATAACTCTTTGTAAAAATGCTTGTAACTTATTTCAGGATCGCATATTATATACATTTGTGTGGTTTAGGGATGATACAATCTTCCAATTTACTAGAAACTTGCTTTGTTAGTTTCTTTTCTCATCACTGTGACAAATGCCCAACAAAGCAACTAGAAAACGAGAGTTCATTTTCTCAAAAGGGTTGTAGGCACAGGGCATTGCAGTGTTGGAACATGAGGTGACAGTTACAGTCCATTACAGGGGAAAAGGCATGTGGTGGCGGGAACTTGAGGTGACTGGTCACACTGCATCTAAGATGCTTTCTCCTCCATTCTTTTTATTAAGTTTTGGACCATAGCCCAGCCCATAGAATGGTGTTGCACACACTCAGAATTGGTCTTCTATCTTCATTTAACCATCTCTTGAAATTCTCTCTCAGATATGCCTGGGAGTGTGTGTCATAGATGTCTCTATGTTGAGTATTCCAACTAGTATAGTTTTATTTTATTTTTTAACAATCTAAGATGTAAATTGATACTTTTTTCTGGTGGGCCAGAGATATTGACTATTGACACCTTATCATCCAGAGCTAATTATACTCACCAGTGTGTAGGTTAAAACTCAAATAAAAGAGGTTGCAAAGTGATGGAAATTCAATCTTGGCTTAAATAACCCATGTAGGTAATCATTGTAAATTTGGCAGACTCATTTCCTTCAGATATTTCAGGCTTACAAAATATTTCTGTAATTGTTCCTCCTAAACACATGTTTTCTACCAAAATTGCCTCATGGTTCAAAAAGAAAGCCATAGCTTCAACAAATGCATCTGTGTTCCAGGAAGAATGAACATAAAAGATAGATAAGTTAAACATCTTTTAGGAAGCTATACATACTAGTTCTGCTCTTTCACCTTTACCCAAAACAAGCTGCATTTCCACCATTCATGTCCATGTATGGGGACAGGCTGAGTTTCAATGGGGGGCCAGGAATTCCTTTAAGATAGCATACAGTCCACTATTAATTTGTGGTGATTAAGTCATGGAAATCATTTTCTTGGTATGAGATTGTAATTGGCATTTATGATATGCAGAAATGCCTGTACCAATTATAGCTCCAGAGGAAATTAAACAGTGGTTGTCAAGCAAGAACATAATTGACATTCTATCCAAAGCCACCTGTGAGATCATTTCTGGGTTTCAATAAAGCAGGAGCCTAGGTAGGGTATGAGGGTTATTTTGACTTGAGTGACAGGCAAAAGGAACACAGGCACTTAGAATACATGGACTTATAAAATTATTCAAATACAAAATTCTTGATCAGCTAGAAAACATCTAATCCTTTGCTGTCAATGTTTACATATGAGATTTAGTGGATCTAGAAATTAATCTGTTTTTCAATTTAGCATCTTATGGGATGAAATTTTGTTTGATTTTTTTTCCTTCAGCTAATTTAGAAAAGGCTTTAATTTAGAATGGTCATAGATAGTTTCTGCTACTCTGATTGTGCTATGACCAAAGTATTTAAACCCATGGCCCATTTATTTTAATTTTTATACTGCTCTGGATTGTGATAAACAGGCAAGCATACTCAGTCTTTCAGTGTGCTCTAGTTCTTGGTGGGGTATTCAATTTGCCAGAATAGCATACCCAAAGTGGGGATTTTCAAGTCCATTTGCATTGTCAGATAACTTGAAATGCTTAGGTATTCCACACAGTGGAAAGTGGTATTTCCTGTATTTAACCCACCTATGTGAGAGACATGATCAATTCATCTTCCTTTCAAATGTGTTGCCTGCAATCAACTTTGGGACCACAGACTTCATCAGCAGAGCCTTCGTTCAAATAACACTGTCCTCTACCAAAGCCCTCCCCTCCCCCCAGAGTGTTGGAAGCAAAAGAATATCTAGTAAGAATACCTTAGTATTTATAATATTATTGACTCTCACAGGTAAGCAAACTACAACCTTGACCCTCATGATGATTTCTAAATCATCACATCAGAGCTGGGTTATGCGATATTTGCATTTAGATATTTAGAACCCGGGAACTGCCCTCCTAATATTGGCTTCCGGGACCAAAATAGCTTAGCTGTATGTGGGAAGACAGACTTGCTGTGTCTGTTGACTCAAGCTGTTCTCAGCACTGAGGGAAACCCCTTTCCTTCCAGAGCCTTCTGGGTGGCAAAATCTGGAAGGCCTACCATGTTTAGTCTGAGAATCATATAGTTTGACCTCACAAACTTAAGAAGCCAGTTTGCTGTGTGTCTAGCTTACTCTATTGTCTTTTCTTTGTTTTCATTATTTCTTTGAGAAGCTTATTTTCAATACATTATTCTTCCTTCATAGATAGTTAATACCCATTTCCTATTACAAATATATCCTCTTTGTACTCGAAGTATGGCTTCGTTGTATCACTTCTAAGTATGTATTAATTTTTATTGACTCTACAATACTTCATTAATCTCCTATAATGCCTATTATGCACATGCAGGCATACCACCTTCACACATCCCTTACATTGCTTGACCTTACCATTTGTGCAAACTTGTACATGCCACCTGTAGCCTCTTACTGTCTCAGGTGTAGCACTACTATACAGTTCATCCACTTATACATTTCAACATCCACATTATTGATAACTTGAAATTCTGTTTTGTTTGAAAAAGTTGAGTATTTTTCTACACTATTATAGTGTTGATACTTAAAAAAGGACACATTCTTTTAAATGATTACATAGTGATTCCACTACATTTTACATTGTAGAGAGCATACTGGGTTGGTGTATAGATGTCAAAAGATATGCTATTTCCTATCCTATCCTCTAAAGGTCATGGGGCACTTCAGGACAGGGTGGGTAGAAAGATTGTAGGAGCTGGAGGATGGAAAGGAGGGCTGCAAAACATCTTCCTCTGGGTAATGAATAGCTTTTACAAAAACAAACTCAAAAGCTGTGGATGCTGGTATTAGATCTGTATAAGAACAGAAACATACTGGTAGGCCCAGAGAGAAAAGGGTCTCAGCGGGTCCCATCCTTCACTGCTGGTCTATTTGCTACTGATAAAAGGTAAGGAGAGGATTCATTGACTTCAGTTGTGTGCCCACACATGAACCCAACAGACCCACTGGACAGTTTCAGTCATTTGGTAACACAGATAACCCTGGTTAGACTAAATGGGTCACAAAACCAAACCAAGAGTCATGATTCTGGGACAGTGACACATAGGGAGAGGGGAGTGATGGGGACGAGGGGATAGTAAGAGATTAGGGAAGATGGGAGAGGGTAAGAGTGGTCAGGATATATTATACATGTGGATGGAAGCATCAAATAAATGCAATTCATAAAAAATAATAAGAAAAAAATTTAAAAAATGTTATGGCAAGGCAGAGTTAATACAGTCAGAAGAAATGATGAAGCACTCTTTGCCACTGCATTGACAGGGTGTGTAAGGATGTAAAAGTAAGGTATTGCAAATATGAAAAATTATGAAGAACAAAAACAGAATCTTTGCAGCTGATATTAAAATAAGAATCTCAGGAAGAGTAGATTAAGGTAACTTATGTGGTGTGTAACTTTAAAAAGCAAACAAACAGAAGGAATAGAGGCTAAGAAGGAACATAAAAAACAGATATAGACCCAGAAACCCACTTCTTTCACACTCAGGAATTTCATAAAAAGCAAAACCAGAAGAAGCCATAATATATACAAAACTAGTAGGCAAAAAGAAATAACTCAATAAATAAAAGTAAAAATTAAAATAAAAAGGCTCTGATACAACCTTATGAGACAAGGAATTCCCAAATGCAGTTCAGTTGGTTTTCCATTCACCATCTACTGCTAGACATGAGGCCTCCCCTTCAGAGGATTCTGTTTCTCCAGTGAGTCTCACTTGGAGAAAAATTAGTTTTAAATTACTCTAGGACCCCATCTGGTGCAGAACTGTAGAGGCTCTGTGCTCTCTGTGTTCTCATATTTGAGTCTGTCCTTTTGATTTGGAAGATTTTGTTATCTTGGTGTCAACTATCCACTCTGGTTTTTATACTCTTTCTCCCTCCTCTTCCAAAGAGTTTCCTGAGCCTTGATGGCAGGGATTTGATGGAGACATCCTGTTAGGGCTAAGTGATCCCAAATCTCTGACTCTCTGCATGTTTTCTTGCTTTGGATCTCTGTATTTGTTTCTATTTCCAACAGGAAGCTTTTCTGATGATGAAGACACAAGGCACCAATCTATTAGTATAGCAGAATGTTGTTAGGAGATATACTATTACAGTGATCCTTTGTAGAATATTGCATAATATCCTGATGTTAAGGATGAAGTCTAACATTACTGGAAAGACCCTGAGCTCAGTGCTAAATGACAGGCTCACTTTTCTCACTGGTGTTCCCTCTTCTGCCTGAGCTAGGGAATCCTGAACCCCATTCCCTCTATCTGAGGATTGTCAGATAGCCCTCAAAAGTTGCAGGCCTGGCCCTTTCTTCTGATAAGAGACCTGCTCAGTGAGCACTTTAAATTTGGGAATGCCTCCCATGCTAATGAGATCTCTAGGTATCTTGGCTTTCAGCAGATGACCTCTTTGTCTATGGCTCTAAATGTATGTGGAGTTCTTCTGCCAACTGTGCTGCACATGGGATAATTAGGTACTGTGTTCCAGGCTGGAGAGATGGCTCAGCCATTAAAGGCTAGGCTCACAATCAAAAATATAAGGTACTGTGTTCCTTTTATTATGATAGGACCATGCTACTGTCATGTAAATGTAATATCCCTGCCACTTCCAGCCCAGCAAATCAAGCACATTCACCTCCAAAACCCCTCCCATTATCCAAAGGTTTATAATATCCCTGATTCATGAAATAAACTCTCCATTCCTCCATCATGACCATCTGAGAGTCGACTGTTTATTTTGAACTTGGGAAAGAAGCGTTTTTCCTTCCATGAAGAACTCACCACATCCACTGCTTCCTAGCCAGATCTCATATTCCGGCAGCTGGAGTTCATCTGAGCATCTGTAAGTGCCATTGGTGCCTGGACAGGCTCACATCTCCAGCACCACCACCGGTCACTCCAGTGGCCAACTCTGAAGCTGCCATTTCTTCCGTACCCACACCACTCGCCAAAGTGTTCATCTGAAGCAATGACTGACTGGTGCTGGCTGGCTGTGAAACAGCCACCCGATTCATTTGAGCCAAGTCAAACACTCAAAGCTTCTTGGCTTGGTCCAGAAGCTCCAAGCCCATTGAAAGTGCCAGGCCCACCACTGGTAGTTTACCTGAGGGAGCTGTGACCTTTTCCCTCATGACCCAGAGGGATAGGACTTCCCTTACTTTCCTGTATGTTTATCATAGGAGCTGTGACATTTGGTGATGAAAATAAACTTTTCTTCTACCACTCTTGTCTGACCTGACATCTTGAGGGTATGAATTTCAGTCTGAGTTCCACCTTTCTCTGTCTGGAAACTGATGCAGCATGGATCTTCCAACAGAGGAGTGTGCATTTCCAACTTGATACAAGAAAAGTCTGGAACACCCCACAGGATGCAGAAAGACAGAATTTTGGTATTTGGTTTTTCCCTTGATCCCTGGCCTATCTAGTCTCAGATTGTTTGTCAACAAAGTTGCATTGATGATAGGTTTGAGTTACATCACTCAGGATAATCTTTTTTCTAGTTACATCTACTTAACCATAAATTTTCTAGCAATGCCTGCTGGATTGGGGGCTGAGACAAAAGGTTGAGTAGGGAAGAAGGTTGGGAGAGAAGATCTGCAAGATCCACTGTAGATTATGACAGGCAGGGGTGGGAGGGTGCTACAGGTGGTCTGCTACATAGCTTAGTGTGAGACTAGGAGGTTGGATTTGGAAGGGCTGAGGCAGAGGTGAAGATTTTCATTTATCCTATCTGATTCCCTTGCCTATTTCAAGCTATGGTTTTATTAAGGTGGAGCTGCTAGCCATCTTCTGGGGATGAAATGATACGTCTTTAGCTTCTAACTGACCACAAAACCTACTTTTATCATTTAAAGAGACTCACACCTGCCAATCTATACACCACAAACCTTCTGTATTTGGATAGAGAGTGTAATGTTTTGTGCACCCTTTTTGTTTATAATCTGTGACAATTATGTTCTGTTATACAAGAATGACTTCATTTTTTTTTTGAGAACTTAAAATAGTTGATTTGTATTTCTAAGTAATTGATGCTATTAAGAGTTTTTCTTTGGGGGATCCAAGATGGCTGCGGCCCCCGCAGACACATTTTGAACTTGGGGAAAACAGCCATAAAGCCACAGAGTTATAAGACGCTGTGCAAAAATCTGAGTGATGCAACTGCCCTGGGTCTCACCCAGCTACCCAGGGACCACTAAAAGTCCCTGGGCAGGACTCTCCCCACCTCTCTCGGACTTGCATGGAAGCCACTGAATCTGGGAATCAGGAACCGCCACCAGGAGATACCCCAGGTAAGATACACTCTAATACCCAGTGGGCAGATTCGGACCCCACACAGGTTTACTCACCAGCCTACTGGGCCCCCAGATCCCACGAAGGCATGCCGGCTATTTAGCAAAACTTTGCGGACCCCTGGGAGTGCTATACATTCTTAGCAGTGCACAGCGGGTGCGCAGCAGCTGGGCACGCAGCGGCTGATGGTTCCAAAAACTTCAGCCCAGTGGCCAACGGGTCCACAGCTGTATTTTGGAAAGCCCAGGCATATCTGTGCACCCCGAGAGGGGTACTGGACATACAGGCCCCTCTATTGGATTTATATTGGGAAAAAAAAGCTGCAGCTGGACTGAGCACCAGGATACTCTCTGGCTGCAGGTTACACGGACTACTGTGTATGGGAACTTGTATGACAGTGGCCCCATTTGCCACTATCCAAAGCCAGCTCGATACACACATAGGCAGAGCTGTGAGAGTAGCAGAAAAGGTGGCAGGGTTGGAAGGCCGATTTGCCCACCACAGGGTCCAAGCCCT
The DNA here is from genome assembly GCA_907164525.1 of Lophiomys imhausi. NCBI lineage: Eukaryota > Metazoa > Chordata > Mammalia > Rodentia > Muridae > Lophiomys > Lophiomys imhausi. The sequence goes on along the minus strand of CAJQZJ010000153.1, from coordinate 1,892,582 downwards.
GGGCAAACTGTGGGGTTGCTATTATTATTATTATTATTATTATTATTATTATTATTAGACTCTTTTGCTAGTACTGGCCCTTCTAGTGAGAAACCAGAGCTTAAGCATATATAGCTCCACCCCCTGGATCAGTGAGGTTTTGACCTGGGAGACACTGCTGAGTGACCTTACAGGCCTGGAGTCAGGTCCGTTCAAGACTCCAACAGGCCTTAGGACCTCCAGAGTCCACAGAATCTGTGCCTGGACACATAGGACCATACCACCAGAGCCACTGCAGGCTGAACACTCAGTGTGCAACATAGAGAGGTCTGACTTGGGAGCAGTGAAACAATCCCAGGCCATTCCTCATTGCCTGGTAATAGGCAGCACCAGCTCACAGTGCTTCTGTCTGTTAGATGCACATTGACCCTGAGAACCCCCTGTGAGCAGCAGGGGAGGACCACAAACACAGTCCAACACGTAAGCTGCAGGGGAGATACAACCCCACCCAACAGCCTGAGGCCTGCTAACCTGCACTGTCATGTATAGGAAGACCAGCTGGACCCCAGGAATATACAGGAACACATCACCATCACAACCCCTCACCTGAGTCCTCAATTGGGACGAAACAGGAAGGGGTGAGCTCTCGGAGACACACTGAGAACCTCCACATAAGGCCCCATCCGGTCAGTGGAAAGTGACAGACCACCAAGCAATACGACTGCTACACTAAAGCATCCCCTTTGGCTCCAAGCCCAGAAGACAACAGGAACAAACAACCAAGAACAACCAAACGTCTAAAGGTCAGAGAAAAAACAGAAACAACAAAAATCAGGGAGATATGACTCCAACAAAACACAACTATGCTAGTACATCAAGCCCTGAACACCTCACCACAGCTGAAACACATGAAAATGATGACAATTCTACATTATGGAAAGTGATAGAGTCCTTTGAAGAAGAATTTAAATCTATGAAGGAATTCAAAGAATACACAATTTCACAAGCGAAAGCAACAGATAGTACCATTAGAGAGCTCCAAGCCACAGTGGCTCAACTTGAACAGGAAAAAGACAGGGCAATGAAAGAATCCCAGGGAAAGACAAGCAAATTAGAGCAGGAAATGTACAAAATGAATAAAATCATTCAAGACATGAAAATGCAAATGGAAACAATAAAGAAAACACAGTCAGAGTTAAGAGTGGAAATTGAGAATCAAGGGAAGAGAACAGGAACTACATATATGAGTATCAAAAATAGGATACAAGAGACGGAAGACAGGATCTCAGGCATGGAAGATTCGATGGAAGAAATCAGTACAACATCCAAAGAAAATGAGAAAGATAAAAAAATCTCTCACCCATAACATCCAAGAAATCAAGGAATCAATGAAAAGACAGAACCTAAGAATTATACGCATAGAGGGAAGAGAAGACTCCTGAATCCAAGGTCCAGGAAATATCTTCAACAAAATCATAGAAGAAAACTTCCCAAACCTAAAGAAAGAGATGCCAATAAAAATCCAAGAGGCAGAACACCAAACAGATTAGATCAGAAAAGAAACTCCTCTCACCACATAGTAGTTGAAACTCCAAATGTACAGAACAAAGAAAGAATATTAAAAAGCTGTAAGGGAAAAAGGTGAAGTAACATATAATGGCAGACCCATCATAATTACACCTGACTTCTCTTCAGAAACTTTAAAAGCTAGAAGGGCCTGGACAGATGTCCTATAAGCCCTGAGAGAATATAGGTGCCCAGCCAGACTACTATACCCAGCAAAACTCTCTATTAACATAGATGCAGAAAACAAGATATTCCATGACAAAATAAAATTTAAACAATATCTACCCACAAACCCAGCCCTACAGAATACTAGAAGGAAAATTCCAACCCAGAGAAGATAACTACAACCAAGAAAACAGAGGAAATATAAAACTCCACAGCAACGTAACCAAAAGAAGCACAGGACAACCACCTATACCAAAATAATGGGAAATAACAATGCCTGGTCACTAATATCCATCAATATCAATGGACTCAACTCGCCAATAAAAAGACACAGACTTACAGAGTGGATCCATAAACAAGACCCATCTTTTTGCTGTATACAAGAAGCACATCTCACTAATGAAGATAGACACTGTCTCACAGAAAAGGGCTGGGAAAAGGTCTTCCAAGCAAATGGACCTAGGAAGCAAGCTGGAGTAGCCATCCTAATATCAAACATAATAGACTTCCAACTGAAGTTAATAAAAAAAAGACAGAGAATGGCATTATATACTTGTTAAAGGAAATATTCATCAAGAGGACATCTCAATATTGAACATCTATGCCACAAATAGAAAGGCACCTACATTTGTAAAAGAAATGCTTCTAAAATTTAAATCGAACATCGATCCCCATACATTAGTAGTGGGAGACGTCAACACCTCACTCACAACAATGCACAGATCATCAAGACAGAAGCCAAACAAAGAAATAATGAGTCTAACAGAGATCATGAACCAAATGGACCTAACAGATATCTACAGAACGTTTCACCCAAACACAAAAGAATACACCTTCTTCTCAGCACCACATGGAACCTTCTCCAAAATTGACCATGCAGTTGGACACAAAGATAGACTCAACAGATGCAAGAAAATTGAAATAACCCCTTGTATCTTATCAGACCATCATGGAATAAAGCTGGACTTCAATAGCAAAAGAATCAACAGAAGGCATACACACACATGGAAATTGAACAACTCTTTACTGGATGACTACTGGGTCAAGGAAGAAATAAAGAAGAAAATCAAAGACATCTTAAAAATCCAATGAATATGAAGGCACAGCATACCCAATCCTATGGGACACAATGAAAGCTGTGCTACGAGGAAAGTTCATAGCACTAAGTGCCTTCAAAAAGAAAATTGTGTGTGGTCATATTAGTGAATTAACAGCTAAACTGGGTGAACAGGAAATAAAGAAGCAAACACTCCCAAGAGGAGCAGAAGACAGGAAATAACCAAATATAGGTCTGAAATCAACAACTTAGAAATAAAAAGAATTATACAAAGAATCAATGAAACCAAGAGTTGATTCTTCAAGAAAATCAACAAAATATACAGACCCTTAGCCAAATTAACTAAAAGGCAGAGGGAAAAAACCCAAATCAACAAAATCAGAAATGAAAAGGGAGAAATAACAACAGACATTGAGGAATTCTAGAAAATATTTAGGTCCTACTTTAAAAGTCCATACTCCACCAAATTTGAAAACTTAAGCAAAATGGACAATTTTCTTGATAGATTCCACCTACCGAAGCTAAATCAAGATTAGGCTATCAGATTAAAGTGCCCTATAATCTCTAAGGAAATAGAAATAGTCATTAAAAATTTCCCAAACAAAAAAAGCCCAGGGCCAGATGGTTTTAGTACAGAATTCTACCGGACCTTCAAAGAGGAGCTAACACCAATACTCTTCAAAGTCTTTCAACAAATAGAATCCGAAAGAACACTGCCAAACTCATTCTATGAGGCCACAATCACCTTGATTCCTAAACCACACAAAGACCCAACAAAGAAAGAGAACTTCAGACCAATTTCTCTCATGAACATAGATGCAAAAATACTTAATAAAATACTAGCGAACTGAATTCAAGAACACATCAAAAGTATCATACACCATGACCAAGTAGGCTTCATCCCAGGAATTCAGGGATGGTTCGACATACACAAGTCTATCAGTGTAATTTACCATATAAACAAGATGAAAGAAAAAAAACCACATTATAATCTCGCTAGATGCAGAAAAAGCATTTGACAAAATCCAACACCCATTAATGCTAAAAGTTCTGGAGAGACTGGCATACAAGGACCTTACCTAGAAATAATAAAGGCAATATACAGCAAGCCAGTGGCCAACATCAAATTAAATGGAGAGAAACTTAAAGCATTTCCTCTAAACTCAGGGACAAGGATGCCCACTTTCACCATATCTCTTCAACATAGTACTTGAAGTTCTTGCTAGAGCAATAAGACAACTAAAAGAGATTGAGGGGATACAAATTGGAAACTAAGAAGTCAAACTATCCCTATTTGCAGACGATATATATAAGCAACCCCAAAAATTCCACCAGAGAACTCTTACAGCTGATAAACACCTTCAGCAAGGTGGCTGGATAAAAAATTAATTCAAAAAAATCAGAAGCCCTTCTTGATTCAACAAACAAATGGACTGAGAAAGAAATAAGGGAAACAACCCCCTTCACAATAGCCACAAACAATATAAAATACCTGGGGGTAACTCTAACCAAGCAAGTAAAGGACCTGTACAACAAGAACTTCAAGGCCTTGAAGAAAGAAATGGAAGAGGCCTTTAGAAGATGGAAATATCTCCCATGCTCATGGATAGGTAGGATTAACATAATAAAAAATGGCCATCCTACCAAAATCCATATATAGATTCAATGCAATTCCTATCAAAATACCAACACAATTCTTTATAGACCTGGAAAAAGCTATTCTCAATTTCATATGGAACAACAAAAAAACCCTAAATCTACTAGAATAAAAAGTGAGAGGAACCCTCGAACTCATTGGCACAGTTGACAACTTCCTGAATAGAACATCAACAGCTCAGAACCTGAGTTCAACAATCAATAAATGGGACCTCATGAAACTGAAAAGCTTTTGTAAGGCAAAAGACACTGTCATTCAAACAAAACGGCAGCCTATAGATGGGGAAAAATTGTTCACCAACCCCTCATCTGACAGAGGGCTAATATCCAAAATCTACAAAGAACTCAAGAAATTAAATGCCAAGAAACCAAATAATCAAATCAAAAAATGGGGAACAGAGCTAAATAGAGAATTCACAAAGGAGGAATCCCTAATGGCTGAGAGACACTTCAAGAAATGCTCAACATCTTTAATCATCAGAGAAATGCAACTCAAGAGGACTCTGAGATTCCATCTCACACCTGTCAGAATGGCTAAGATCAAAACCTCATATGACAGCACATGGTGGTGAGGGTGTGGAGAAAGGGAACCCTCTTCCATTGCTGGTGGGAGTGTAGGCTTGTGCAACCACTATGGAGATCAGTATGGAGATATCTTAGAAAACTTGGAATAGCTTTGCCTCAGGACCCAGCCATACCACTTCTGGGTATACACCCAAATGACTCCTCACTGAATCATAGGAAGTTTCCTCATCTATGTTCACAGTAGCCTTATTTGTAATAGCTAGAAACTGGAAACAACCCAGATGTCCCTCAACTGAAGAATGGATTAAAAAACTGTGGTACATCTACACAATGGAGTATTACCCAGCTATCCAAAACAATGATATTATGCAATTTTTCAGCCAAATGGATGGAACTAGAGAAGCTTATCCTGAGTGAGCTAACCCAGACTCAGAAGGATGCACATGGCATCTATTCACTTGTAGTCGGATTTTAGCTATATAGTACAGGATATCTATACTACAACAAATGCACCAAAGGGAACATGGACATAGACTTTTTTTGTTTGTTTGTTTGTTTTTTAGTTTTCTCTCCCTGGCAAAGAGAGACTTTTCACTGGTGGTGCTGCCTTGTAGGCCCCCAGTGTATGAGGAGGCTCTTGGCCCTCATATGACTTCTGAACTGGGGCGAGGGACTGTTATGTAGGGACGCTTCATTTCAGAGGAGTGTGATGGAAGGGTTAGAGGGTGGAGGGTGGGAGGGCGGGGCTGGGAATGGGTGAAAGAGGGCACTATGATCGAGATGTAACCTGAAGCAACAAATAAATAAATTTATTTATAAAAAAAAAAGTCTTCCTTGGGACAGATGCTTGGTTTAAGTTTCTAATAGTCACTCAAATATTGTGCACTCCAAATAAACATTAGTTCATTTTTTAAGTTTATAGCCGAGACTTAAACTAGAGTGAAATTTTATGGTTGTAATTTTGTGCTATAATAGAATGATGTCATCATTGAGAGAAAATGGCTGAAGGATATATATGAGATTTCTCTGTCGGTTTTGTACAAATGTATGTAAATATATGATTATTTAATCATAAATTAGATTAAAACATAGAAAATGAAACTGTTTAAATACTGTATGATTCTATTTCTTTTTATGTAAAAAAAAGTTGGGACTAGACACAGTTTTTAATCTATCCAGGTATTAGGTGGATTTCAATTTTCTGATCCATAATTTCTATTGATAGTCCTTAGTGTCAAGCACTATATTTTGCTATGAGTAATGAATTCATATTTATAAAGCTGATTAGAATAAGAGAGACAGCCATTCCCACTTTTTCTCTTAAACATACCACCCAAGTTTTAAAAAAATCCTTTGACACTCTACATATCAGTGATTATTTTTGGTTCCATCTCCTTGATGGTTCCTGAAAACTGTGTGTGTGTGTTTTTTTTTTGTTTGTTTTGTTTTGTTTTTCGAGACAGGATTTCTCTGTATAACAGCCCTGGCTGTCCTGGACTTGCTTTGTAGACCAGGCTGGCCTCGAACTCACAGGGATCTGCCTTCCTCTGCCTCCCGAGTGCTGGGATTAGGGCTGGAGAGATGGCTCAGCCGTTAAAGGCTAGGCTCACACCAAAACTGTGGTTTTATATGAACAAGTTTCTGTCTTATACCTGGGGACCTTAACATATTGGAAAAGGGAAAGTTTTGGTGATACTTAGAACATGCGGCACAAAGGTTCCAGGGTTATGTAGTGTGACTAATAACTGCTATAAAAGCTAGCAGATTTCCTCAATAGCTGTTTCCTCAAAAATCTACAGCCACAACACCTCAAAATGGCTAACCAAGAAGGTTCAGTCCCACAGACTGTTCCAGCCAGGACTTCAGTAAAACCCTGTAGTTCAACCTCTGACTAAGAACTTCTTAGGACATTTAAATAGCTGCACACAGAAAGACTGAACATAAAATGTTACTATTAACTTGCTTAACCATTTTTCCATTTTTTTTGGGGGGGGGGGCTCAAACAGGTTTCCTACATTCCAAATCACCAGGAAGTAATTTTCAGAGAAATATGTCCTATTCCCAGAAGGCAGGGTGGGCGATTTTCACCCCCTTTGGTCATTTGATGGTTTATAGATGTTTGCTGTCATTTAGGAGAATTGGTTATAAGTTGTTAAATGGTCTTGTTAAATTGGTTTTGGAGATTAGACCCAAGGATTTCTCTCTTTTTCTTTTCTGTATCCTTCTTTCTCTCCTATGTAGGAGAGGGGAACTTGAGAAAAAAATGTGATATAAAGATAATATAGGAATGATAAAGAAAAAGGGACAGATTATTGAATATGCTCTTATATCTTTGTATTTTTATACAAAATTAAGATTATATTTGACTACACCAGTATTGATCTTTGTGAATTGATACAAAATTAAGGTTAGCTCTTTTTAAGGTATTGTACCTAGGTAACTTTTAAAAAGGCAGTGTGAAGTTTTGACTTTTGATAGCAACTGTCACAAACTGTTTAGGATAATTAAGAAATGCAAACTAATAGCCATACAAACATTTCATTTTGTTAGGTACTAGCATAGTTTATCACAGATGTTTTCTAAGTTAATCAGAAATCAAGTTGCTAAGAGACAAGTAACATTTGGTTATCCAAATATATGGAGATAGATAGGTGGTCTTCAAAAAACTCTAGAGATCTGTAGAACATGGCATTCAAAGATGTTTTCTTAACTTAAGATTTTTTTTTTTGATATTGTGACATGTCACCTCCTGACAGCACTCCCTATTCTACTACAAGTAGATGATGGGCATTGAAGAATCTCCATTTGGAGATTAGTAGCAAGCTTGTCACTGGACATGAAAACTTCGTTGCTTCAACTGTAAACATAATGCTGTCCAAAAAGGACAAAATTTGGAAGCAGGTAAGTTGACACCGTAGCTCTACCAAGACAAGGCAGGCAAGTCCTTCATAATTCCTTCTTTACAATTAATGTCTGTCAGAGATACTGGGCCAAAATTCTGAAGATAGTTGTTTCAATTTATTGGGAGAAATTAGGGACTGTCCAGGCAGTCAACGGTCTGTAATTTCTTAGTTTTGGAAGCTGCTTTCTCTGCACTTTCTGTTTATTCAGACGTATTTATCCTTCTCAGCTTTTTGATGTGGTTGAAGACTAGATCCTTTTGTGAACACATTGATAGAAAATGCACACAAATGAATAAGTTAGCACATAAGAAAAAGTTTTTTTTTTTAAATAAAGAAAACTGAAGTGTTGTGGTAAATAAAATTCTCTGATCATTTGTTTTCAAGATAGAGCCAACACTTTCAAAGAAAAGGCAGGAGCCTTCTGGTTTCAAGATGGCAAAAACTGATGATATTATACAGTTAGAAATGAAATTTATGAGACTTAAAATTTTTAATTTATCACTGACAATTCTGTACATATTCTCCTCCTGACTTCAGCTTCTTTTCTTTTTTTTTCTATATAACTTAGCGAGTCCATGTAGGTGCATGCTATAAGGCCATCCACAAGAGCATGGGCAAGGTACATGTGGTCACACCCCTGAGGAAAACTGACATTCTCTTCCCCAGCAACCTTCAAGCACTAATAACTCTCAGCTAGGGGTGGGCCTGACAAGCCTCTCCCCCATTCATGTTGGAAGTTTAAAGAGCTTGATCTTCCATAAGTCTTATGCAGGTAGCCACAGCTGCTATGAGTTCCTGAGCGCAATGGCTCTGCTATAACCAAAAAACCATTGTTTCGGAACAGTCTTTCCCAATGGCCTCCAATCTCTGGCTCTCACAGTCTTTCAACCCCTTGTCAAGGGTGTTTCCTGAGCCTTGGAGGCTGAGCATCCTATAATCATGTATTCTCTGTGCTTTGACTTGCTGTTAAGTACCTGTGTTAAGCACCACCCACAACAATAAGAAACTTCTCTGAGACGGGGTAAGAGAAGCAGTAAAGTATAGTATGAGGATAAGTCTTTAGAAGGCAGTGATGGAATGTCCATTTCACAAAGTGCCAGCTTCTGATCTCTGGGGTAAATGGGATTCTAGCCAGGTTTACAGCTCCTTCCTCTGGAGCAAGCCTGAAATTTAACCAGAAAGCTGTTGGTTGTCCCTAAAACATTCATACCACTGTTGCAACACTGGGCATATCTATCAAGTTGTTTTGCAGCTGGCAAAGTCTACAGTTGAGTAAGACTCTTGATTTTTCTTAGCTGCCTTCACAGCTTCTGGGACCATAAAAGCTAGCCAGCAGGACGAAGCTTCCATAGCCATACGAGCTTGGAATGGGAATAAACACCACATACATTTTAGTGGAAGAACTTTGTGCATATGCTCCAGAAAAATCATAATGATCAAAATCACAAAAGTTTCTAATGTCACTCTCAGTATGTAGCAATGTTCTTCAGATATCGAAATCTTATTTATAAGAAAGGAAGGGAAGGAAGAAATGTTATAATTATATAATAATATTTATTTATTTTATTTTATAAAAAATAAAAATTATAAGAAAGTTACCTTCTTTCTTCCTAGGGTTTCAAAAATACATGCTTTCATTCTCCATGGGAACTGAATGAAAACAATAGTATCAGCAGAATTGTCATCCTGTGGTGATAAAGAGGTAGGGATCAATTTTCTTTCCCTGTTGAGTGGACTTTTATCTCCACAACTGCACCCTCCCACCCATGTACACACACTCTTCAAATCTTATCAGCAATAGAATTAAGATCAGGAATTGTGCTTTGGGTTATGTTCGTCCCACATAGGTGCTAATGTTATTCTGATTATGAATTCACTGCCTACTGATGCTGAAGGAAAGTAACACAAATTAGAAGTGGAACTACCTAATTAAAAGCCTAATTTTTAATATATCTGGGTTAATTCCTCCTCAGTATTTAATTTGCTTGGGCTTCTGTGACTTGAAGAAACAACTCAGGGAACAAAGCTCTTAATATAAAGAGAATCATCTCAGGTAAGCACATTTTATTTTGGAAGGTAATTACCAGGTAATCAAGTTTCTAAAATCAAATCTCACTATATCTGAACTATATTTTTCTGCTTAGCATCATATTGCTTCTCATCATATTTTCAAGTCTTTTTAGTCATCTTGCATTTTAACCCTACTGAGTTAAACAAAACATCTTAAAATTACCAAAAAATTGTTAATCTTTGATATGTAGCATATCATAGACACTCAATAAATGCTTATAATATATACATTTTGTATACAAATGCAGTTTACATTTATGTACATATACTATATGCCTGTATGAACCAGCACCTTAGAAAATTCAGAGTAAAGTAGCAGTCCAATTCGTGTATTGAAATACTCATCATTTTCTTTTAAAGAAAACTCCATTAGTACTGGACTCTAGATTGAAATAGAGAGAATTCTACTAAGTATGGACTCAATCAATTAAAAAAAGAAATTTATAACACAGCTATGCATCTACCTCATATGAAAAGCTTGGATTTCAGGAAGCCCATTGCTCACAACCCCAGTGTTTCTTCTCCTTTTTTTCATTAATTAATTTATTTACTCACTTTACATCCACATGAAAGCCCCTTCTCTCCACTCCTCCCAGTTCCACCCTCCCCTTTCCCCTTTTCTTCCCACCCCTTCTCTGAAAAGAAGGGGATCACCTACCTACCCCCAACCCTGGTGCTTCTTAATGTAGAGGGCCTTATTTAGTCAGTCATTAGTATACAACCTTTGTTATATCCTACATGTTACAGAGTACTGTTTATACTTTTGGAGCCTTTTGTGATAGTGAGTTTCTGTGTAGTTTTTCAACAGACTTTTAGCTTCCCTCCTCCATATTCCATCCTTTATTTTTCTCTCCCATTTTCTTCTCTGTTTAATCCCCCTACTCTACTTTCCCCTTTATGTCTCTACAACATTACATTCCATTTCCCAAGAATGGATCTCAATGATTGTATAAGGAGTGAGTAGGATCTTTCATAAATAAAAATGGAATTTTAATATGGTTTGAACCAAAGGAAAAAATTCCCATTTAAAACAGAGGAACCATGCAAGAGGAGTCCACAGTACCAAAAAGGATGCAGCAATGTTCTTTCTGTTCCACCATCATCTTAAGCCCATGTATGTTCACCTCACATATCAGGATGATTTCAGGAGCTGCAGTCAGCCCATCTGCATTTGGACCAGTAGAAGGACAAAGTAAAGCAGAAGTTTAAGAAACATTTCTACCAGTCCAATTCCTCTTTTCATTTATCTTGACATACTTAGAATAATTCTAATAAAGTTCTTTGGCTAGAACTCAGTTGCCTGACCACACCAAGTTCCTACTTTTAATGTTTTTCATCCGTTGCTATGTGATCCTGGCTTCCTTCACCTCCACATCCCTCCTGTTCATCCCGTGTTCCTCTCCTATTTTGTCTCCTCACTTTGAACAGATCCACCAAGATTAGCTTGCCTCCTATTTTTCTGATACTTTTTGCTTAAAAGCAAGCTAGTATTTCTACAGGAAACTGGGGAAATATATCTATCAACTGAACTTCTCAAAGTCCATAAAACCTAGTATAATTATGTTTGTCAAGAAGATTCATTCCCTCAAGTCTCCAGCTCAGGAGGAAAAGCACCTACCAAAAATGCCTAAAAACCCTATTAAGCTTAAAATAGTCAGAGTAGGATCTCTTCTCTGCAATTAATAACTTCAATTAATAAATCCATGACAAAGTAAAATATATTATTTAGATGAAAAAACTAATAAAATTATGTTTCTTCCCAAATCTTGGGAACTTCTGATTGCTAAAAGTCACATATCTTTACTTTTATAATAAGCACTTAATAGAATCTCTTAAATAATATGATTTAAATATTTAAATTTATTTCTGAGAACTGGAAAATAAATTTTTAAAAGGTAACATAAACAAAAAGGAAAAATAATCTTCAAGAGAAGGTAATTTTATAAATGAAGCAGAAAAATTACAACCATAGAATTTATAATAAGTGTCAATGATTAACTCTTAGAAGTAGAAAGCATAGACTAAATATGTAACAGAAAAATTAATGTATACTCTTTGGAATAAATGCACATAAGAAAGATATATTATTATATGAAGGTTAGTAGAGTAAAATATCATGTGCAAGTAGGAACAGTAAAGGGGAAGGAAAGGATTATTTCTGTCTCATGTGCTGAAAGCTAAAAGAACATTTCCTTTCCTCTAGAACTAAGAAAAAAAATCCAGGAAAATTGCCAAACCATCCATAGAGAATGAAGGTTGCAATGTCACTAGGCAGAAGGAAATGTTTATGATAACAAGCCATAGAGGGAGATATAAGCAGATGCTTAACTCCTGCAAAAGTAGGGGAAAAGGCACTCATTCACACACACACTGTTCTGGTTCCATTTCTGTTAGTGTGGTAAATATTCTGCCAAAAAAAAAAGAGAGAGAGAAGACAGGCTTCATTTGGCTTATAATTAATTCCATGTTCATCATTGTAACTAAACAAAGACAAGAATTTCAAACTGCAAGTCACATCCCATGCAAGAGCTAAGAAAGAATAAACACATGTGTGGCATGCCTAATATTCAGTTAGCTTTCACTATTCTTTATTATACAGTCCAAGAACTAAATCCAAGTCATGATACCATGTATAGAGGGTTGGGACTTTATACGTCAGTTGATCTGAGAAGTCCTCACAGAGGTGCTCACAAGCAATCCTATCTAGAATCCTCTTATTGAAACTCTATCATCAGGAAATTCTACATTGTAGAAATCAGACAATTAAAATAAGTCATCAAACTTGATGGAAAGCATGTAGATAAAAAGTTTTAAAATGTAGATATCCATTGGCAAGAGACAATAGAATTTCCTTAAAATGTCAAAAAGGGATTCATGCTCAATTTGACAACAATAGAAAATAAAATTTTTCAGAAAAGGAAAAAGAATAACAATAATAACCCAAAGGAATTAAAAAACAAGGGTGATTCCTTGAATAGATCAACAAAATAATTTTATCCTTCCCCTTCATTGTTTATGTTTGTGTAGGTACCTTGATCTATTATTTTTTCATATTTTCTTATATATTTACTATTTGATAATAATCCAACCTAGTCCACAATGAAGAATACAAAAATGTACATAAAAAATACTAACAAAATGAAATCATAACAAGAGCAAGAGAAATGCCTCAGGATATAAATAAAGTGTTCACTGCACAAGTTTGAGACCTGAGTGTGGGTCCCCAGCAGCCACAGAAAGGGTAGGGGGTGGTGGCACATGCCTGTGATCTCAGCACAGGAGAAGAAGACACAGGAGGATCTACGAGGCTTACCATCCATCCCGTCTTCAGAATCAGAGAGTGTCAGGTCGGAAGACCCTGTCTTAAAAAGGTAAGATGAAGAGGCTGGAGATAACCATCAGTGGTGGAGATGCCTTACTACTCTTGCAGGGGACCTGGATTAGTTCCCAGAACGCACAACAGGCAGCTTACAAACACCTCTAATTCCAGTTCCAGGGATCTGACTTCCTCAGGCCTCCTTGGGTGCCTTCATATTCTTTATGTGCATATACTTTACACAGACACACATGCATAAATAAAAATAAAAATAAATAAATATTTAAAAATAAAGTGAGGAATGATCATGGGAGACATGTCATCACAATGTCTTACTTCCACACACACGTACACTCACAAATGTACATACAAACACAAAAAGTAACAAATTCAAACAATTGGACACATGAGGAAATAATCACCACAAATAACTCTTTGCTCATAAATTTTTTTCTTTTTTTAATTTCTTTTTTTAAAATATTTATTTATTACTTCTGGTTACATCTTCATCAGAGTGCCACCTTTCCACCCCTCCCAGTCCCACCTTCCCACCCTCTATCCCCTATCCCTTCCATCCCACTCCTCTGGAGTGGAGTGTCCCTACATAACAGTCCCCCACCCCAGTTCAGCAGTCATGTGATGGCCAAGAGCCTCCTCATACACTGGGGTCCTACAAGGCAGCACCACTAGGGCAAAGTGTCTCATTGACAGGTAACAAAGTCTATGTTCCTGTTCCCTTTGGTGCATTGTTTGTGGTATAGTTATCCTGTACTATATAGCTAAAATCCTATTATAATTGAATAGATGCCATGTGCATCCTTCTTAGTCTGGGTCAGCTCACTTAGGAATATAAATGAAAAACTACATTTGAAAAAGATCCAATTTACTAAGATTCAAGAAGAAATAGAAATTTGAATGGTTTATTCTTGCTGAATAAATCGAATTATTAGTATAAAACTTTCAAATTATATTGCAGATGTATTTGTTACCTACAAGGACTTTGGCCACACATTTAAAGAAGACAGTGCCAATTCCATAATTCACTTGTATAGTATAGAAGGGGGGAGTAAACACTAACTTTATGAATAAAACAGTCTTCACTCATCAATCAATCTGCCTTCCTTATGAAAAGAGCTTCTGAATCAGAATACACTGAATCTCATGCCTGGGCATCCAAGACACTGAGATTTGAGAGAAAAAATTGGTCGTGTGTGTGTGTGTGTGTTTGGAGAAATAATATTTACACTGAAGTCCGAATACTTAAAACAAAATGCTACTTTCATGTGAAAGATGTTCAAAGACTACCAACTTTTCTGACTCAGTGCTTTCACTAGGTGTTCCTGTATCTGGAGAACTTTTCCTTTCCGTAGATATTTGCACAAGTCACTCTTCTCTGCTGTCTCTTCTGAAAAACTCACCATGACAACTGGAAGAAAACTGGTGATTCCCAAGACAACAGATTCTGCCCTGTTCAGATTGTTTCTTAAGCACTTCACATCTCCTAACACATAATATAGATGAATTTTTGATTATGCTTTTGTTCTTATTTTTTACTAGCAGTAAATTTCTATCAGAATCATAGACATTTATCATTTTTGTTTGTTTACTTTCGTGTATCATCAAACCTTGGTAAACTGTAGGCATTCAGTAAATATGTAAGTTAAAATACACTGAAAGGTCTTAAAACTATTACATATTTTCAGGCAGTGAGAAGGAAATAAGTTTACACTTAGGAAAATAAGGCATCTCTCCTCAATTATAGCCTTCATCGTATTCCGAGGGGGAAGCAGGTCCTTTATATTACATTTCTTCTTGAGGGATATGAACTTCCAAATGTACTAAAGGACTGCATTCCATTTCTTTCTATTACTTTAACAATGAATATCTATTGACTCAGGTGGCAGCAGAACTGCAGTGCAAACAGGCCAAACATAAAAGGAGAATGGTTTCTAGGAGGAAGGAAATATGCAATTTGAATTACAGGAATGAAGATGGAACGGCCTCTCAGAGTAGAGAAGAATGTTTTGAATAAGATCGATACACACCATTTTCTTTGCAGTTCAAATATTGCTGCTTATAAAGCTGTTTACATAGTACTGAAGTAAAAGAGCTTAGACATGTGTGTGTGTGTGTATGGGTGTGTTGTGTGTATCTGTGGCATATATTCCTGTTCTTATAATTGTGTGCATTGCATTGAAGCACAAGAAGTTAGGTAGGGCATGGGGAGGTGGGCTAGGTGTGTGTATATACCTGTTCTTGTTTGCACATATATGTGAATGAAGTTGTGAAAATACATATGTATGACATCATGTCTGACTTTTAAAAAAGTTAAAAAGTCTCTGTGTGTGTGTTGTGCATTATGCATGTGCATGCACATGTTTATGCTCATGTGAATACATGGAGGCCAAAGTAGACATGAGTTCTTCTTCTATTACTCTTATCTCATGTGTAACCGAACTTTTAAATTATTATTTAACACTTATTTATTTATTACTAAATTCACTTATAACACCAACAATTTCTTAACTATTAATCCTATAAATTCCTACAACCCCTTTAACCTATCCACTAAACCTATTGATAATCATAACAACTACTTTCATAACCTTTTAGAATGATACAGTCTCTGGGGCAGGTCCTCAGTCGTCAGGAACACAGTCTTTGTTGTAGATTCTTTAACGCACTTAGCAGTCCTTTTTCTGGATCTCTCAGATGCAGGTTCGTCAGGGTCGTTGGTTATTGCAGTCTCACCTTAAATAAGGCTTCATGCTTTCTTCTCTGTGGGAGACCCCAGCCGTCTGCAGGCCAACTTACTTCTTTTGAATCAGGAACTCAGCTGCTCTGCCTCAGTCCTTAAAGCCAGGCACCGTTTCCTTTAGGCCACTGTTTGGACAGATCAAACCCCTCTAGGCAAAAGCTGAGCCACAGGGTCCAGTCCTTGGCCTTTTGGTGTCTTGCTCAGGCTTTCTTTGCTCACCGGCTTCTTTCTGCTTCAGGGAGAGAGCTGGCCATCAATGGCCAGCCGTTTTTTCAGCAGGACTCTTGGAGCTCTCTAGCATCAGGGGCCTCTTCTCTTCTGGGCTCCACGCACTGTCCTCAAATAGGAGGAACTCTGTTTCAGCTTAATTTGGGCTCCGCCCACTTAGCAGCTGAAAACAATGTCAGGCCAGATACTTTGTTTCTTCAATTCTATTGAGTCTTTCCTGTTTTCCTGACTTTCCTGTTTTTGCTGACTTCATGCTGATAATGCTCTTCAGGCCCCGAATTAAGAGACAGTATCGGAAACTCCTATATATTCTCTAAATCTAATTTATCTAACCCCTACACTCATGTTTTGAGATGATCTTTCATTACAGTTGGAGCCCATTGATTGTGTAGAGTGGCTAGTCAGTGAGTCTTTGGGATACCCTTGTGTCTGAATTCTCAGGGATGACAGGTGTGCTTCATGTTTACATGAATGTTGGGAGTTTGAATGAGATTCTCATAGTTGCTAGTGTGTCCCTAGCTCTCAGTTGTTATATTTTACTGTTCTTGCAATTACTAGTTCAAAGAAAAACTACAGAAAGAAGGATTTAATACCTACCTAAACCCCCCCTGCAATGCCAATCACTTAATTTGACTGCACTTACCTGCAAAGGGGAGATGGAAATCATACCACAGCAAAGAACTGTGGTTAGTACTTGGACTTTTTTGGGCCAGGCATAATGTACAAGAAATAGTATCTGCAAGATTATTGCTCCATTTTTTTCCCTTGGAGATTCTATATAGTTACTTTTTAAAGATGATATGGGCTCATGAAAGAAGAAAATTAATGTATGTATTAGGTAATTAAGATTTTAGGATGATGAGAAATATATGAGTTGTCAGATCTCCTCAGCCCTTTATTGCTTTTTCTACCTCATCCTCTAAGCATTTGAAAATGTGTATCTATCTATCTATCTATCTATCTATCTATCTATCTATCTATCTATCTATTATTTATTACTTCAGGTTACATCTCCATTGCCGTGTCCTCTTTCCACCCCTCCCAGTCCCGTCCGCCCACCCTCTACTCCTATCCCTTCCATCCCACCCCTCTGGAGTGGAGTGTCCCTGCATAGCAGTCCCACGCCCCAGTTCAGCAGTTATATGAGGGCTAACAGTCTCCTCATACACTGGGGGGCCTACAAGGCTGCACCACTAGGGCAAAGTGTCTCATTGACGGTTTTAAAAAGTTCCTATTCCCTTTGGTGCATTGGTTGTAGCATAGTTATCCTGTACTATATGTCTAAAATCCGATATTTTTACTATTTTTAAAATGATTTAAGAAATCAAGAAAAAAATATGCACAAAATTGCTGAATTATGATGCTTGATTAAATACATTTAAGTTTATTTTCTTACAACTTTACTTAGTTTTTTTTTTCATTATACTCTGTACTATAAATATTATGAGCATAGTGCTTTATCTTCTCTGATGCTGTGTATTCAGTGGATATGGTAACTCTTCAGCCTGTTTTTGTGTTTGTGGAATGCACTAGGCATCACGTTCTCTTATAAATGCTGGCTTTATCTACTCAGATAAACTTGATGAGTCTTTGCAAACACATTCTATTGCTCCTTTGAACCTTTGCCAGAAAAGAGAAAGTAAATGATATCTACTACTTTGCTGTCTCAAGAGAACTGTGAGAGATAATGAGTAGAGCTTACAGAGGATGATATACTGCTTATTGTTCTGCAGGATACACTCACATAAATACATACTACATTTTTATAATATGTATCATGATAATGAAATAAACACCGTGCTTTCTACTAAGACATTTCTTACCTGATTCATAGCCAACTTACCAAACACAACTAGGACTTAAAATCATTCTGTTATAGTTAACCAAACAACCTGCAATTCTCATCACTACAGCCTCATTTTCTGTCTATCCAGTTAGATACAGAAAGTAGTAAGTCTTCATTGCAATGTTTTGATAAGTTTCCAACATGTTATGTGAGGCTCCAAATACAAAGTACTTTCTGTTTCACCTTTGATTTGGACTACAGTAATTTTTTAAAAGAAAGTCAAGTCCAATGTTTTTAGACATTTACTGCACTTCATACCAAAGCAAGAGTGTATCCATTCTGTAGGATTGCAATTCCCTTTTCTCTAGATGACTTACCCCCTACCATCTTACTTACTTCATGCTTTTCAACTTAAAACTTGTGAAACAGTTGTCTCTATCTTTTCCCCCCTCATACTCTAAGCCTAAAGGCGAAATATCCTTGTTTTTGTCCTCTTTGTTATTGAATGTTTTCTGGAAGGTCAACCATCCATTTGGGGTAAATCCAGATTCTTTTACTTTTCATTTGTTTTACTATCCTTATCCTTCTTATGCCTTAGGTGCATTCACAGTATTGATTCTAACTCGCTTTTTGTCTCGTGTTACCTATCTCTCATTATACTTCACTCCTTTTCAATTTACTCTCAGTGTGTCTCTCTACCCTTCCTCGTTTGTTTGCCATTAGCCTTTTCAGTAATGCCTTCAGAGAAGGATCATATTTCTATCTTGAACAAGATAGCTTCAGCCAGCTCCCTCTACATCCACAATGATTTATCTTAAATATAAAATGTTTCTTGTCACATTTCTCAGTTCAGATTCTTTGATCTTCATTATATCCTCCTACTTACAAAGTCTAGTGAGTATAAGATGGAAGTAAAGCATCCAATATATGATCATTGACTGACATGACTGCAGTGGTATGCTTGTGACTAATTGATGAGACACACATACACACATTTAAAAACTAAATCAATATTTTTCTAGCTCCCAAGCATTTTTCATTTCCAGTCCTGTGAATAGCTTTTTCCAACATTTCAAATGTTCTGCTAGTTTCACAATATACCAGAGGGCTATATTTTAGCCTTCTTTGTAGATAGTGCTTAAGAATGTTTTTGTGTAAATAAGTGGGATCCTGGCTCAGGGGTTAAATAACTGGCCACAATGTCTTCTCAATCAGCTGCTGTCCATGAGTCACCTCTGCACCTGCTTCCTGCTTTCTTCAGTCCTCCAGTGGTTAGGGGTTGTATTCCCATACTTGAAGTATATTGAGAGATATAGTCTAGACATCCCCACTGACTGGATTGTCTCATTAATGTGGGAGAAGGAGCAAATGTGGCCTATCACTAAAAGACACCTTTAGATTGTGAGCTTTGAGTCCTATTAGTCTTCTTTTTACATCATTAAAGCAAGCTTCTCTGAGGCCACAGCTTCTACGTCACCCTTTGATCTCATAAAATGAAGGCTTTTCTGAGTTTGATAACTAATCAGTAGTATCTAAATTATACCTGTGAACAAAATACCAGTCACCACCTTTTCACATTCATGTCCACCATGAAAAGGGGTGGAATAGAAATCTTCCTGGGTATAAATGACTGACTTGGCATGAAAATTTATAAAGTCAGTACTCTTATAGGACTGAGCAGAATGACTTCTAAGTCCACTCAGCTACTGTGGTACTTTTGAAATTCTTAGCTATTAGAAGAAAGACAGCTATATGATCTGTTTTGGGTTTGTTGTATAGATGTCATCTGTTCAAAAGATCCTAGTGAAATAATCTTAGTTTACTCTATCAGAGTCACAATTCTATTGAATTAAATTTCTTTCCTTTGTTAATATAGTATCTTTTTTTTAGCTTGTTCCAACCATGTCAGAATTCTTTTTTTCCTTTATTTTTTTATTTCTTCAAGTTACATCTCAATCGCAGTCCCCAACCTATTCCCCCTCCAGTCCCACCCTCCCACCCTCAACTCCCCATCCTCTTCCCTTTTTTTTTTTTCTTTTAAGTTTAAGGTATATCTTATTTCCCCCTACAGTTTCACCTTTCAGTCCAACAAATGGCTCTTTCTCTTATAATAACAAATACAGTACAGTACAACAGAGGTGATTAGGCCACAGTTATGAGGGTTATATGGCTTAACATACATTCCCAATGACCAGTCCATATGTATTTGGTACTTGAATTTAACATTCTACTATCTAAACATCTCTATGAGTTTAAAGGTCTATATATGACTCAACATTCATACTAACTTGTAACACAATTTTAAAAGTATCTTCTTAGATCTATAACACTCTCTTGACTCCTAAACAACTCAAAATTAAATTATGAGACTGTAGCTATCTGTTCTTCAACCACCTCAGAGACCTGAGGGGGATAAATATATCTGATTTTATAGGAAGTACAGGGCCTGCAGCTTCCCAAACTAAGAAATGACATACCTGTGGCTGCCTGGACAGTTCCCATTTTCTCTCCATACATTACAGCATCGATCTTCAGTCATTTGGGCCCGTTTCTCTGACAGACATTGATTGTAGAGCAGGGGTTATGAAGGACTTACCTACCCTGTCTTGGCAGAGCTAGGCTGTCGACTTGCCTGCTTCCAGGTTTTGTCCTTTTTGGACAGCATTCTGTCTACAGTTGGAGCAAGGGGCTTTTCCTACCAAGAGATAGGCTTGCGACTAATTCAATCATCTCCCACTGGAGATTCTTCGATGCTCATCTTCTACTTGGAGGAGAATAGGGGGGTGCTGTCAGGAGTTGATATGTCTTGATATAAAAAAATCTAAAATTACGAAAACATATTTGAATGCCATATTCTGCAGATCTCTTGAGGTTTTTGAAGAGGACCTATCTATCTCTTATATTAGGGTAAGCAGATGTTGCTTGTCTCTTGCCAGTTTATTTCTGATTAGCTTAGAAAGTAACGATAATAGGCTGCCATAGTACCTAACTGAATGACCAGCTTGCATAACTATTAGTTTGCATTTTTTAATTACCCTAAACAGTTTATGACTATTAATAGTAAAAGGCCAAAACATCACATTTCATTTTTTTTCTTTACCTCCTAACCCTTCCATCCCATTTCTCTGGGGTGGGGTGTCCTTATATAACAGTCCCTCATGTCAGTTGAGAGGTCATATGAGGGCCAAGAGCCTCTTCATTCATTGGGGATCTACAAAGCAGTATCATCAGTGAAAAGTGTCTCGTTGCTCGGGAGAGAGAACTACTAAACAAACAAACCCATAAGCATACAATAGATAAAAAAGACTAAAAAATAGAAAAAATATAACTAATATATAAAAAATGGATAAAGAATAAAAATTAAAAATAAGAAGTCTATGTCCACGTTCCCTTTGGTGTGTTAGTTGTAGTATCGATACCTTCTACTATATAGCTAAAATCCTACTATAAGCAAATAGATGCCATATGTGTCCTTCTGAGTCTGGGTTAGTTCACTCAAGAGGAGCTTTTCTAGTTCCATCCATTTGACTGCAAATTGCATAATTTCATTGTTCCTGATAGCTGAATAATATTCCATTGTATAGATGTACCACAGTTTTTTGACTCATTCTTCGGTAGAGGGACATCTGGGTTTCTAGCTATTACAAATAAGGCTGCTATAAACATAGATGAGGAAACTTCCTCATGATTCCATGAAGAGGCATTTGGGTGTATACCCAGAAGTGGTATGGCTGGGTCCTGAGGCAGAGCTATACCAAGTTTTTTAAGATATCGCCAGACTGACCTCCATAGCAGTTGCACAAGTCTGCATTCCCACCAGCAATGGAGTAGGCTGATGTGTTCTTGAATTCGGTTTGCTAGTATTTTATTGAGTATTTTTGCATCTATGTTCATGAGGGAGATTGGTCTGAAGTTCTCTTTCTTTGTTGGGTCTTTGTGTGGTTTAGGAATCAGGGTGATTGTGGCCTTGTAGAATGAGTTTGGCAATGTTCTTTCAGATTCTATTTTGTGAAAGAGTTTGAAAAGTATTGGTGTTAGCTCCTCTTTGAAGGTCCGGTAGAATTCCGTGCTAAAGCCATCTGGCCCTGGGCTTTTTTTGGTTGGGAGATTTTTAATGACTGTTTCTCTTTCCTTATGGGTTATAGGGCTGTTTAATCTGTTTATCTGATCTTGATTTAGCTTCAGTAGGTGGAATCTATCAAAAAAATTGTCCATTTCACTTAAGTTTTCAAATTTGGTAGAGTATAGATTTTTAAAGTAAGATCCAAATATTCTCTGGATTTCCTCAATGTCTGTTGCTATTTCTCCCTTTTCATTTCTGATTTTGTTGATTTGTGTTTTCTCCCTCTGTCTTTTAGTTAATTTGGCTAAGGGTCTGTCTATTTTGTTGATTTTCTCAAAGAACCAACTCTTGGTTTCATTGATTCTTTGTATAGTTCTTTTTGTTTCTAAGTTGTTGATTTCAGCCCTAAGTTTGATGATCTCCTGCCTTCTGCTCCTCTTGGGAGTGTTTGCTTCTTTTTTTTTTTTCCAATTCACCCAGTTTAGCTGTTAATTCGCTAATATGAGCTGTCACGATTTTCTTTTTGAAGGCACTTAGTGCTATGAACTTTCCTCGTAGCACAGCTTTCATTGTGTCCCATAGGTTTGGGTATGTTGTGTCTTCATTTTCATTGGATTTTAAGAAGTCTTTGATTTCCTTCTTTATTTCTTCCCTGACCCAGTGGTCCTCTAGTAAAGAGTTGTTCAATTTCCATGTGAGTGTAGACTTTCTGTTGATTCTTTTGCTATTGACGTCCAGCTTTATTCCATGGTGATCTGATAAGATACAAGGGGTTATTTCAATTTTCTTGTATCTGTTGAGGCTCTCTTTGTGTCCAACTATATGGTCGATTTTGGAGAAGGTTCTGTGAGGTGCTGAGAAGAAGGTGTATTCTTTTGTGTTTGGGTGAAACGTTCTGTAGATATCTGTTAGGTCCATTTGGTTCATGATCTCTGTTAGACTCATTATTTCTCTGTTTGGCTTCTGTCTTGATGATCTGCCCATAGTTGTGAGTGGGGTGTTGAAGTCTCCCACTATTAAAGTGTTTGGATCAATGTGCAATTTAAGTTTTAGAAGCGTTTCTTTTATAAATGTAGGTGCCTTTGTATTTGGGGCATAGATGTTCAATATTGAGATGACCTCTTGGTGGATATTTCCTTTAATGAGTATGTAATGCTCTTCTCTGTCTTTTTTTATTAACCTCAATTGGAAGTCTATTTTGTTTGATATTAGGGTGGCTACTCCAGCTTGTTTCCTGGGTCCATTTGCTTGGAAAACCTTTTCCCAGCCCTTTACTCTGAGGTAGTGTTTATCCTTAATAGTGAGGTGTGTTTCTTGTATACAGCAAAAAGATGGGTCTTATTTACAGATTCAGTCTGTAAGTCTGTGTCTTTTTATTGGCGAGTTGAGTCCATTGATTGCGATAGATATTAGTGACCAGGGTTTGTTATTTCCCGTTATTTTGGTTTAGCTGGCTGTCTTGTGTTTCTCTTTTGTTTAGTTGCTATGGAGGTTTCTATTTCCTCTGTTTTCTTGGTTGTAGTTATCTTCTCTGGGTTGGAATTTTCCTTCTAGGATCTTCTGTAGGGCTGGGTTTGTGAGGAGATATTGTTTGAATTTGATTTTGTCATGGAATATCTTGTTTTCTCCTTCAATGTTGATAGAGAGTTTTGCTGGATATAGTAGTCTGGCTGGGCACCTACGCTCTCTCAGGACTTGTAGGACATCTGTCCAGGCCCTTCTAGCTTTTAAAGTTTCTGAGGAGAAGTCAGGTGTGATTCTGATGGGTCTGCCATTGTATGTGATTTGGCCTTTTTCTCTTACAGCTTTTAATATCCTTTCTTTGTTCTCTACATTTGGAGTTTCTATTACTATGTGGCGAGAGGAGTTTCTTTTCTGATCTAATCTGTTTGGTGTTCTGTAAGCCTCTTGGATTTTTACTGGCATCTCTTTCTTTAGGTTTGGGAAGTTTTCTTCTATGATTTTGTTGGAGATATTTCCTGGACCATGGAGTCGGGAGTCTTCTCTTTCCTCTATGCCTATAATTCTTAGGTTCCGTCTTTTCATTGAGTCCTTGATTTCTTGGATGTTGTGAGTGAGAGATTTTTTTAGCTTTCTCATTTTCTTTGGATGTAGTACTGATTTCTTCCATCGAATCTTCCATGCCTGAGATCCTTTTTCCATCTCTTGCATTCTATTTTTCATTCTCACATCCGTAGTTCCTGTTCTCTTCTCTTGATTCTCCATTTCCTCTTTTAACTCTGACTGTGTTTTCTTTATTGTTTCCATTTCTATTTTCATGTCTTGAATGGTAGTGTTCGTTTTGTACATTTCCTTCTCCAGTTTGCTTGTTTTTGTCTGGAGAACTTTCATTGCTTTATCTTTTTCCTGTTCAAGCTGGGTCACCTTGGCTTGGAGCTCTTTAATGTTGTTATCCATTGTTTTGACTTGTAATATTGTGGCTTCTCTGAATTCCTTCATAGTTTTAAGTTCTTCTTGAAGGGACTTTATCACTTTCCACACTGTAGAATTGTCATCATTTTCATGTGTTTCAGTTGTGGTGAGGTGGTTCAGGCTGGACGGAATAGCGTTGCTTTCTTTTGTTGGAGACATTTCACTCTTTTTTTTTTTTTGTCTCTGGCCTCTGGCCATGTGGAATTTGCTGTCTTCTGGACTTGGGTCCAAAGGGGGCACTGTGGGGTAGGATTCGAGTTGCCTTACTCCACCCCTATAAGGTGATTCATTCAGTCCCGCCTCCCAGGTGGGGGCCTAATTAATTCCGGTGGCGGGGCTGTTTACAAGTAAGCTCTGATTCCCTACCAGAAGGGCTTGTACTAGTACATAAGACTAGTTTTCCCGGGGTTGGTTCCTGTAGTGGGTATGTCTGCAGTTCAGCTGCAGTAGCCTTGCTGCTCCTGAGGCTTGGAAACTGGCCAGTGATGTCACAGACTGTAATCTGTGGTCTAAAGGTTCTTTGCAGGGGATCTCCTGCTCACTTCCAAGGGTTGCAACCTTTCGCTAGATAATTGGTCTGTGTGAGACCTGGGAGTGCCCAGCAGGGTGGGGATTATCTCTGCGTGGTTTTTGAATCTGCCGGCTGGGTATTAGGTTGGAACTTACCCGGATTTCTCCTTTTGGGGGGATGGGTTATCCTGATTCCCGGGTCCAGAGGCTTCCTAGCGTGTCCGAGATTCGGAAGTGGTGTCCTGCCCAGGCATCTTCCGTGGTCCCTGTGTAGCCGGGTAAGATTTAGAAGGTGTCGTAATATAGTATCTTGATTACTCCAAATTTATATTGTAGAATTCATTAATAATCCTCCCATTTCTATATTTCTTTACTTTGGTTCTTCAAGATGATTTGGATCATAGAAACAATTTGCTGAATTCTAACAAAATTTCAGCTGTGAATTCAATTTAGGTGGGACTAACTCCATAATCAAATGTATAGAAATTGAGTGTCTTATTCATATTGAAGATTTTTATCCATGAACATGGTATACATCCTCATACTAATGTAGTCCAACTTTACAAACTTTTACTTGTAGCAAATGTGCAGAAGTGAAGGCTGAATGCCAGGCTTTTATCTCATGTTGGAGCATTTCCACATTCAGTATGAAAATAGATATATATTTTTATAGAAACCTTATCACTATGAGGAAGTTTCCTTCTGTTCACATAATGATATTTTTTAAAGAATAGATGTTTTGATTTCAGCAGCATAACCATGTCACACGAGAAAGGGGAATTTAAATCATGTGGAAGACTGCAATGGGTTGTCAAGGGGGAGATGCACAACACTTGATGCCTCCGGGAGTAATTAGATATGCTGAATAAATTCTGCTCTCCTTTGTTCCACTCATCTGAAATGATCTTATAGCTATTTTTCTAGAAGAAATATAGCTATGAAAAGCCATGTTAGACAGTAATAATCTATATTAATTTCATGATTTACCAATATGACTAACACATGTCCACTTGAATTGGTATTAGAGGGAAAGATAAACAGTATATATCAAACCTTCTCCAGTAGTCTAGTAACAAATGATCAGCTCTAAACACATGTCCACATGAATACCACAAAC
Organism: Lophiomys imhausi; assembly: GCA_907164525.1. Lineage (NCBI taxonomy): Eukaryota > Metazoa > Chordata > Mammalia > Rodentia > Muridae > Lophiomys > Lophiomys imhausi. Next base: position 1,866,450 of record CAJQZJ010000153.1, on the reverse strand, counting down.
CAATTGGACTAACTGTATATGTTAAAGAAGAAAGGGTTATAAATCCAGATAGAATCAGGGGACACAGGAAGAGATGAAAGGGAGAAGGAGGAGAGGAAATTGTATACAAACAGTATTGATGTATGAAATTCATAAATATTAAAAAAACTAAACAAAATGTATTGCAAAAATAGAGGATTTTAAGCAATATTTTGAAGGTAAATAAGGAATAATGTGGGTGTTTGTGTGAGAGTGTGTGTGGTTCAAAGAGTCTATGTTGGGCAACAAATTCCCATGGGAGATATTTTTAGAAGTAGTTCACTCATAGAAAGTGACTAACTCTATTTCACATTAAATATGAAGTTAAGAATGCCATGGATATGTTTTAACTCACTAGAAAGAAACACTGAGCCAGGATATTTTGATAGCTGTAGTTTTGGACAATACTAACTTCTTCTTGATTGGAGGGAATGGTTTCTGATTGCTGAGTTCTAAGGGGAACCTGGAACTTGGAAAGGTGTTGGCAATATTAGAAATGGATCTTGGATATGTTCTGAACATATTAGTAGAGTAATGACACTCAAACACTGGAGGGAAGGCAGCATGTTAAATTACATACAGACAAAGCAAAAGATATGGATTTAAGAACACAATCTGTAGCAAACTATTTTCACCATATCAAAGAAACAGATGCAAATGCACAAAGATTTGACATAGAAATATACCCCTCAGGGTTCTATTTTTGCCAGTTTATTCCTGTCATTGAGATAAAAGTCTCCATTATGCATAACATACCAACAATAATCTAGTGGAACCAAGGAAGGGGTCAGTTCTTAAATGCATATCGCTACTACACAGTCACATGAAAGATCTAACCAAGTCAATGTTGCTGAAATGTCAATGAATTAACACTGGTATCCCCCATACAAACATATTTACTGCATAAACACTCCATAAATACATAAAATAAATGTATTCCATTCTACATTTCTTTCATAGATGTTTCACATTATTTTTTGCTTTCTGTTTTCAAACAACAAAATGTAAAATGTCCCATTTTTGCATTCTCACTTCAGACTCTCACCAATGTTTTCTCTGACACCCACAGTCTTGATTATATATAGAGTGCGAAATAAAGTAAGTTTTATTGTTTTTATTTTTTTTCAATGGTTATTTATTTCTTCAAGTTACATGTCAGTCATGGTTCCCTTCCTCCCCCTCCTACCCTCTTCCCCTTCCCCTTCCTATCTGTTTTTTAAATTTTAAGGTGTATCTTTTTACCCCCATCAGGCTCCCCCTGTTAGTCCAATATAAGGCTTGTCTTCTTATAAGAAAAAGTCCCTTGCAGAAGACATGCTGAAATTCAAAGTGAATTGTCCTTTGAGATCTCAAAATATATACAGTTAAAGGTGTGTTTAGTTCCAAAATATCAAAAGATTTTATTAAAAATCTCAATTGAAAGATAATACTTTTTATATATTCAAACAACCCAATTTGCTCTAGGAAAGATATTACCTGCCAAAAAAGTAGCATCTCAGAGTTAAGATTAAGGAAGGGATCTGTTCTTATCTTTCCAGAAGATTTAAAGCATCAGGACAACTAAATCTTCTGAAGAAAAGTGACCAGACAACAAAGAAGATAAGTAGCCCAGATGATCTAGTCTCACAGATGGCCTCAATAGTTGTTTCCTCAAAAATATACATCCAAAACAACTTGAAATGATTAGGTAAAATGGTTCAGCCCCACAGACTTTTCCAGCTAGGACTTCAGTGAAGCCCTGACTTTCCCAACCAAAGTTCAATCTCTGACTATAAACTACTTTAAAAAAATATTTATTTATTACTTCAGGTTACATCTCCATCACAGTGCTCTCTTTCCACCCCTCCCAGTCCCACCCTCTTACCCTCTACCCCCTCTCCCTTCCATCCCACTCCTCTGGAGTGGAGTGTCCCTACATAACAGTCCCCCACCCCAATTCAGCAGTCATATGAGGGCCAAGAGCCTCCTCATACACTGGGGGCCTACAAGGCACCACCACTAGGGCAAAGTGTCTCATTGACAGGAAACAAAGTCTATATTCATGTTCCCATTGGTGAATTGGTTGTAGTATAGTTATACTGTACTATATGGCTAAAGTCTGATTATAAGTGAATAGATGCCATGTGCATCCTTCTGGGTCTGGGTTAGCTCACTCAGGATGAGCTTCTCTAGTTTCATCCATTTTTGGCTGCAAATTGCATTATTTCGTTGTTTCTTGTGGCTGAGTATTATTTCATAGTGTGGATGTACCACAGGGTTTTTTTTTTTTTAATCCATTCCACAGTTGAGGGACTCCTGGGTTATTTCCAGTTTCTAGCTATTAAAAATAAGGCTGCTATGAACATATATGAGGAAACTTCCTTGTGATTTGGTGAAGAATCATTTGGATGTATACCCAGAAGTGGTATGGCTGGGTCTTGAGGTAGAGCTATTCCAAGTTTTCTAAGATATCGCCAGACTGATTTCCATAGCGATTGTACAACTTTGCACTCCTACCAGCAATGGAGGAGTGTTCCCCTTTCTCCACAACCTCTCCAGCATGTGCTGTCATTTGAGCTTTTGATCATAGCCATTCTGAAAGGTGTGAGATAGAATCTCAGAGTCGTCTTGAGTTGTATTTCTCTAATGATTAAGGATGTTGAGCATTTCTTCAAGTGTCTCTCAGCCATTAGGGATTCTTTCTTTGTGAATTCTCTGTTTAGCTCTGTTCCCCATTTTTTGATTGGATTATTTGGTTTCTTGGCATTTAATTTCTTGAGATCTTTGTAAATTTTGGATATTAGCCCTCTGTCAGATGTGGGGTTGGTGAAGATTTTTTCCCAATCTGTAGGCTGCTGTTTTGTTCAAATGACAGTGTCTTTTGCCTTACAGAGGTCCCATTTATTGATTGTTGGTCTTAGATCCTGAGCTGTTGGTGTTCTGTTCAGGAAATTGTTACCTGTACAGATCAGTTCGAGGGTTTTCCCCACTTTCTCTTCAAGTAGATTTAGTGTGTCTGATCTTATGTTAAGGTATTTGACCCACTTGGACTTAAGTTTTGTACAAGGTGATAAGTATGGGTCTAATTTCATTCTTTTACATGTCGACATCCAGTTAGACCAGCACAATTTTTTGAAGATGCTGTCCTTTATTTATTGTACAGTTGTGGCTTCTTTGTCCAAAACTAAGTGTCCATAGGTGTGTCGGTTCATTTCTGGTCTTCCATTCAATTCCATTGATCCACTGGTCTATTTCTATACAAGTGCCATGCTGTTTTTATTACTATTGCTCTGTAGTACAGCTTGAAATCTGGGATAGTGATTTTTTTTTTTTTATTGTACAGGATTGATTTAGCTATTCTGAGTTTTTTTTGTTATTCTGTATGAAGTTGAGAATTGCTTTTTCCAGGTATATAAAGAATTGTGACAGTATTTTGATAGGAATTGCATTGAATCTATATATTGCTTTTGGTAGAATGGCCATTTTTATTATGTTGATCATACCTATCCATGAGCATGGAAGATCTTTCCATCTTCTGATGTCCTCTTCAATTTCTTTCTTCAAGGACTTAACGTTCTTGTCATACAAGTCTTTACTTGCTTGGTTTGAGTTACTCCCAGGTATTTTATATTGTTTGTGGCTATTGTGAAGGGTGTTGTTTCCCTAATTTCTTTCAGAGCCCATTTATTTCTTGTATAAAGAAAGGCTTCTGATTTTTTGAATTAATTTTGTATCCAGCCACCTTGCTTAAGGTGTTCATCAGGTGTAGGAATTCTGGTGGAATTTTTGGGGTTGCTTATGTATACTATCATATGGTCTGCAAATAGTGATAATTTGACTCCTTCATTTCCAATTTGTATCCACTTGATCTCCCTTAGCTGCCTTATTGTTCTAGCAAGAACTTCAAGTAGGATGTCTAAGACATATGGCAAAAGTGGACATCCTGGTCTTGTCCCTGAGTTTAGAGTAAGTGCTTCAAATTTCTCTCCATTTAATTTGTTTTTGCCTACTGGCTTGCTGTATATTGCCTTTATTATTTCTAGGTATGGTCCTTGTATATCTGTTCTCTCAAGGACTTTTAGCATGAAAGGGTGTTGGGTTTTGTCAAATGCTTTTTCAGCATCTAGTGAGATGATCATGTTTTTTTTTTTTTTTCTTTCAGCTTGTTTGTATGTTGAATTTCGTTGATGGATTTTGCATGTTGAACCATCCCTGCATTCCTGGGATGAAGCCTACTTGATCATGGTGTATGATACTTTTGGTGTGTTCTTGGATTCCGTTTGCCAGTGTTTTATTAAGTATTTTTGCATCCATTTTCATGAGGGAAGTTGGTCTGAAGTTCTCTTTCATTGTTGGGTCTTTGTGTGGTTTAGGAATCAGGGTGACTGTGGCCTCATAGAATGAGTTTGGCAGTGCTCCTTCTGATTCTTTTTTGTGGAAAAGTTTAAAGAGTATTAGTATTAGCTCTTCTTTGAAGTTCTGGTAGAATTCTTTCCTGAAACCATCTGGCCATGGGCTTTTTTGGTTGGGAGATTTTAATGACTTTCTATTTCCTTAGGGGTTATAGGGCTGTTTAATCTGTTAACCTTATCTTGATTTAACTTTGGTAGGTGAAATCTATCAAGGAAATTTTCCATTTTGCTTAGGGTTTCAATTTTGATGGAGTACGTATTTTTAAAGTAGGACCTAATTATCCTCTGGATTTCATCAAAGTCTGTTGTAATTTCTCCCTTTTCATTTCTGATTTGGTTGATTTGGGTTTTTTCCCTCTGCTTTTTAGTTAATTTGGCTAAGGTTTTTTCTAGTTTATTAATTTTCTCAAAGAACCACCTCTTCATTTCATTGATTCTTTGAATTGTTCTTTTTGCTTAGTTTTGTTTTTTATACTTTATTTTCTTATTTCTTCAAGTTACATCTCAGTCACAATCCCTTCCCTACTCCCCATTCCTGTCCCACCCTTCCACCCTCTTCCCCCCAACAGCTCCCCCTTTCAGTCCAACAAATGGTTCCTTCTTTTATAACAGTAAATACTATACAAAACAACAGAAATTAATATGCCACATTTATGAGAGTTAAATGGCCCAGCATACATTCCCAATGTCCAGTCCATACATATTTGGCCTCTGACTTTAACATTCTACCATCTAACCATCTCCATGAGTTTAAAGTTCTATATCTGACTCAGTTTTCATACTAACTTGCATCATAATTTTAAAAACATCTTCTTAGATCCAGAACACCCTCTTGATTCCTAAACAACTCAAAATTTAACTATGAGACTCTAGCAATCTATTCTTCAACCACCTGAGAGACATGAGAGGGATAAATATATCTGATTATGTAGGAAGTGCAGGGCCTGCATCTTCCAAAACTAAGAAATGACATATCAGTGGCTGCCTGGACAGTTCCCGTTTTCTCTCCATACATTACAGCATCAATCTTCAGCCTTTTGGTCCTGTTTCTCTGACAGACATTGATTGTAGAGCAGGAATTATGAAGGACTTACCTACCCTGTCTTAGCAGAGCTAGGCTGTCGACTTCCCTGCTACCAAGTTTTGTCCTTTTTGGACAGCAGTCTGTCTACAGTTGAAGCAAGGGGTTTTTCATGACAAGAGATAGGCTTGCCACTAATTCAACCATCTCACACTGGAGATTCTTCGATGCTTATCTTCTACTTGGAGTAGAATAGGGGGTGCTGTCAGGAGCTGATATGTCTCGATATCAAAAAAAATCTTAATTTAAGAAAACATCTTTGAATGCCATATTCTGCAGATCTCTTGGAGTTTTTGAAGATGCTCTATCTATCTCTTGTATTTAGATAAGCAAATGTTGATTGTCTCTTAACAACTTGATTTCTGAGTAGCTTAGAGAATATCTGTGATAGACTGTCATAGTAGCTAACAAAATGACACACTTGCATGACTAGGAGTTTGTATTTATTAACTATCCTAAACGATTTAAGACGCTTGATATCAAGAGGCCAGAGCTTCACATTTCATTTTTAAGTATCACTATGTACAGTACCTTTAAGAAGCGTTACCTTTAATTTTGTATCAATATACAAAGATCAATACCAATGTGGCCAAATATACTCTTAATTGTGTATCAATATACAAAGATCAATGCCTATGTAGCCCAATACAATCTTAATATTACATCAATATACAAGGGTCAATACCATTGTGGCCAACTATAATCTTAATTTTGTATCAATATACAAAGATCAATACCGATGTAGTCCAATACAATCTTAATTTTGCAGAATATACAATGGTCAATATAACTTTAGCCCAATATAATACTTATTTTGTATCAATATACAAAAGTATAAGGGCATATTCAATAATCTGTCCCTTCTTCTTGGTCCTCCCCATACTATGTCTATGTCCCATTTTTCTCAAGTCTGTGCACTCCTACAGAGGAGAGAAAGAAGGATACAGAAAAGAAAAAGAAGGAAGTCCCTGGGTCTAACCCCAAAACCCATTTAACAAGACCATTTAACAGCTTGTAGTCTCTTCCCTAAATAACAAAGTTTTCTGTTATCCATCAAATAACCAAAAAAGGGGGGGGGAGAAACACCCCCTCCACCCTCTAGGCATGGGACGTTGATCTCTTAAAATGACTTCCTGCTGATTTGGGTCATAGTAAACCTGTTTGGTGCCTAAACCAGAATGGAAAAATGGTTAAAAATGTTAATACAATCCTATTATGAAGGCCTACTCAATACAAACAAATTGTCCTTTGAGATCTCAAAATATATACATTAAGGCTTGTTTGGCTCCAAAATAACAAAATAATTTCTTCTTTAATCCAGATTGAAAGATAATACTTTATATATTGTCAAAAAACCAAATTCGCTTCAGGAGAAATATAATTGTCCCAGAGTTAGGATTAGGGCAGGGCTCTGTTCTTATCTTTCCAGGAGATTTAAAGCATCCATTCAAGGAATCCAGGGACAACTGGACAATGGAAACCTCAACAGATAACAGAATCAAACGCCAAAGAAGAGGAGTGGCCCAGATGATCCAGCCTTGCAGACTTCCTCAATAGCTGTTTCTATCAAAAGTCTACAGCCACAACAACTCAGAATCACTAAGATCATTCAGCTCCACACACTTCCCCAGCAAGAACTGTAAAGCCTGGAAGATCAGTGTCTGTCTACAAACTTCTTAGGACATCTAAACAGCTGAGCACAAAAGGACTGTTCTTTTTGTTTTTAAGTTGTTGATTTCAACCTAAGTTTGATGATTTCCTGCCTTCTGCTCCTCTTTGAAGTGTTTGCTTCTCTTTTTTTTTCCAGTTCTTCCAGTTCTGCCATTAATTTGTTAATATAAGCTGTCACAATTTTCTTTTTGAAGGCAGTTAGTGCTATGAACTTTCCTTGTAGCATTGCTTTCATTGTGTTCCATAGGTTTGAGTATGTTGTGCCTTAATTTTCCTGGATTTTAAGAAGTCTTTGATTTCCTTATATTTCTTCTCTGACCCAGTAGTCATCCAGTAGAGAATTGTTCAGTTTCTTTGAGTGTGTAGTCTTTCTGTTATTTCTATTGTTGTTGAAGTCCAGCTTTATTCCATGGTGATCTGATAAGATACAATGGATTATTTCAATTTTCTTGTGTCTGTTGAGGTTTGCTTTGTGTCTGACTATATGTCGATTATGGAGAAGGTTCCATGCAGTGCTGAGAAGAAGGTGTATTGTTTTTTGTTTGGATGAAATGTTCTATAGATATCTGTTAGGTCCATTTGGTTCATGACCTCTGTTAGACTCATTATTTCTTTGTTTGGTTTCTGTCTTGATGACCTATCCATTGTTGTGAGTGGGGCATTGAAGTCTCCCACTACTAATGTGTGGGTATCCATGTGTGGTTTAAGCTTCAGAAGAGTTTCTTTTACAAATAGGTGTCCTTTTATTTGGGGTATAGATATTCAACATTGAGATATTGTCTTGATGAATATTTACTTTAACGGTATGTAGTGCCCTTTTTATCTTTTTTGATAAACTTCAATTGGAAGTCTATTTTATTTGAAATTAAGATGGCTACTCCAGCTTCCTTCTTGGGTCCATTTGCTTGGAAAACCTTTTCCCCAGCTCTTTACTTTGAGGTATCGCCTATCTTTGTTAGTGAGATGCATTTCTTGTATGCAGCAAAATGATGGGTCTTGTTTAAGGAACCATTCTGTAACCCTGTGTCTTTTTAATTGAGGAGTTGAGTCCATTGATGTTGATGGATATTAAGGACCAAAGGTTGTTATTTTCTGTTATTTTGGTGTAGGCAATGGTTGTGTATTTCTTTTGGTTTAGATGCAGTGAAGTTTTTTGCTTCCTCTGTTTTCTTGGGTGCAGTTATCTTCTCTGGTTTGGAATTTACCTTCTAAAATCATCTGTAGGGCTGGATTTGTTGGTAGACACTGCTTAAATTTGATTTTGTCATGGAATATCTCGTATTATCCATCTATGTTGATATAGTTGATAAGCCAGGCACCTATGTTCTCTCAGGGCTTGTAAGCACATCTGTCCAGGCCCTTCTGGCTTTTAAAATTTCTGAGAAGTCAGGTGTAATTCTGATGGGTCTGCCATTATATGTTACTTGACCTTTTTCCTCTTACAATTTTTAATATTCTTTCTTTATTCTGTACATTTGGAGTTTCAGTTATTATGTGGCTAGAGGAGTTTCTTTTCTGATCTAATCTGTTTGGTGTTCTGTATGCCTTTTGTATGTATGAATTTTATTGGCATCTCTTTCTTTAGGTTGGGAAGTTTTCTTCTATGATTTTGTTGAAGATGTTTCCTGGACCTTGGAGTTGGGTGTCTTCTCTTTCCTCTATGCCTATAATTCTTAGATTCCATCTTTTCATTGAGTCCTTGATTTCTTGGATGTTATGGGTAATAACTTTTTTAGATTTCTCATTTTATTTGGTTGTTGTAATGATTTCTTCAATCAAATCTTCCACGAGATTCTGTCTTCCATGTCTTGTATCCTATTTTTGATACTCATGTCTGTAGTTCCTGTTCTCTTCCCTTGATTTTCCACCTCTAGAATTATCTCTGGTTGTATTTCTTTATTGCTTCTACTTCCAATTTCAAGTCTTGAACCATTTTATTTGTTTTATATGTTTCCTGTTGCAATTTGCTTGTCTTTGTCTGCAAATCTTTCAAATCTTTTGAATCTTTCGCTGCCTTTTCTCTTTCACATTCATGTTGGGCTGCCTTGGCTTTGGCTTGGAGGTCTCTAATGGTATCCTCCATTTCTTTCATTTGGAAAATTTAGGATACTCTGTATTCTTTCAGTGATTTAATTTCTTCTTAAAAGGACTCCATAATTTTCCTAAGTATAGATTTGTCATCATTTTCATGTGTTTCAGATATAATGGGATGTTCAGGGCTTGCTGTGTTAACTTCACTGAATTTCTTTGGAGTCATATTTCCCTGATATTTGTCAGTTTTGTTCTTTCGCTAACCTTTAGCCATCTGGCTGCCCTAAACTGATTGTTCCTGGTGTCTTCTGTACTGGTTCAGTGGCACTGCCGGCCCTCTTTAGGGTGTTGCAGTGAATGTGTGAATATTGGGCACTCAGGTAGCCAGGAGGTACTTCTATCTGGCAGTTGGGGCTGCCTCCCAAGACCCTGCAGAAATCAGATCTGCAGGAGACTGTGCTGATGCAGGAAGAGCTGCCCTGTCTGAGCACAATGTTATTCCAAGTGATTATATATCCAGTAGAGGGACCTTTATGTCCAACACCTTTTTGGGTAAGCCCAGATATGCTTGTGCCTCTCTGAAAGCCACTCTGCTGGAGATAAATCTTGGTGAACTTGCCGTTCTCCCGTATGGAATCCTGGCGTGGAAGTTGGGTGCTCTGGAGACTGGTGTCTGAAGTTTGGAGCTATTCCTTGAGTATTTGTGTGGCTTTTGCCTGCTTCTGCAGCAGGGTCCTTGCATGCCTTTGCTTTGCACCAAGCTCCATGCTGGCCTCTGCTTTGTGCCCTGAGCCTGTCCACTTGCTGGGTTATGGAGTAGCTCCTGCCCACCTCCATGGTGACCCATGGCCTGGGTTCCACACTGTGCCCTTTCCTGTTGACTGGGTTCCCTGTCACTGACCCCTACTCCCAGGGTTCCCTGCCAAGCTGCTCCCTATGACCTGGGTTCCGTATCTTGCTGAGCTGCCTGGGTCGGTGCTGTGCTGTGACCTGCTCCCTGGGTTCCCTGCTGGGTTCTGCACTGCTCTGAACCCTGTGGCCTGAGTTCTTCCACTCCCTGCCTTCTGGGATTCCTGCTACGCTGTGCCCAGTGGACTGGGTTCTGTGCTGGGCCACACCACACAGTCTGGATAGGTCTGTTTACCTGAGTGTCTGAAGGCCCCACAAGGGATTCCCCACTAGTCCCTGGGTTCGCCTGGTGTGACACTTCTCAGGATGTTGCTCAGCTTGTTTATATTTCTGCGATATTGTAGCTATTTTTCTCCAAGCTCAAAATGTGTCCCTGCCGACTACAGCCATATTGGATCTCTCCTGACTATAAACTTCTTAGGACATTTAAATAGCTGAGCACAAAATGCCTGGAAAACAAATGTTACTATTAACTTTGCTTAACCATTTTTCCATTCTTTTTGGGTCCCCAAACAGGTTTCCTACATCCCAAATCAGTAGGAAGCATTTTTAAGACAGCAACATCCCATTCCCAGAATGTTGGTGATATTTTTGGTCATTTGATGGGTTATAGATACTTGTTGTTATTTAGGGACATTGGTTACAAGTTGTTAAATGGTCTTGCTAAAACAAGGTTTAGGAGGTTAGACCTAGGGATTTCTCTCTTTTTCTTTCCTCTATCCTTTTTTCTCTCATCTGTAGGGAGGAAAAGACTTGAAAAGTTTTATTGTTTTTTAAATTGAAGTAGTTCTCATAAAACACAAACCAGCAATCAATGAGATGAGGAATATGTGAGAAAGTCAGATTGCTGGTGGATTTCCCAGTTCTGCAGAAGCCTGGATGCATGGCAGATGAAACTTAAAAGTGATTAAATTCTCCTATGTACTTATTCACATAATAAATGATATTGTTTAAGTAAGTGCTCTATTGCAAGGATATTCTTGTCAACTGTTCTTTGAAGAAATAGGAACACTGTGAGTTATTCAGATACCTGATACACAGTTCTTCCAGTTGCTTGACTTATAAGTGATTAAAACAGGAGTAAATCTTAAATTTGCTTTCTTCCTGCTATCACAACAAAATTATTTATCTGGATTCAGTGTAATAGAATCTGATTATATGTAGTATTCTTCCCTAAGAGTTAGAAATGTCTGCCATTTGCAGTCTTTAATTAATAATAATAATATTTATATTGTCAAGAATATATAAACCTTTTATTTATTCATTATTTCAAGTAAAGAATTTTACACACCATTGTCATTGGCTTTGAAAGATCTTGGAGCATGAGTATTTCCAAACTACAAGTTTAAAAAGACAAATTCTTATTTTATGTTTGGCAATGGTAGAATGAAGATGGAGATAATCAAACTTGGTGTTATGACTCCACAGAATTTAAACTCTGAGTAGTGGGATTGCAGCAGTTAGGTGTGGAAAGAGTTCAGTCACCAATGCACGTGCCTCTCATAGCATAAACAGTAAGTGCTTATGCAGACATGGGTTCCCCAGCAGGTGTAGAATAGTTTTGGCACAGTAAGAGTTAAATTGTTTTCAAGAGGCCTAGTCATTTGATATTCTAGCTGGAAGTTTCCCTTGACATTTCCTCCTCTGCTTTTTATGTCTTATTAGTAGTTGCCCTTTGATGATTTTGTCGATACTATTAATCATGATCATAAGCCTGTACTTATGTGGAGTAGACCTCTGACTAAAGAAAATGTCAAAATCTGAGAATGTAAATTGGTAGCATTATATAAGAGAATTCAGACTTGTTAGGTGTGCCTAAGTGTGTGTCTGCATTCAGGTGAGTGTGTATGTGTGTGTGCTTTTGCTACCAAAAGTGGCAAAAGATGACTGAGTGTAAACAGATATCACTGAAATACCCATGGAACTGGAGAGATGGCTCAGCAGTAAAAGATACTCATTATTCTTCTTCCTGAGAACCAGAGTTCAGTTTCCCACATCTGATTTACACTTTGGCCACTGTAGGTACCTGAACAGGTAACACACACACACACACACACACACACACACACACACACACACATGCACACACACACACACACACACACACACACACACAAAGAGACAGAGAGAGATAGAGAGAGAAAACTCTTAAAAATAAGAAAGATAGAGTATTCAAGATCTCATGGGCTGGGATAAAATCTTAATTTCTTTTTTCATATTTGTGTCCAGCACCAAGTGCAGAGTTACTTAAGATTTGTCACAGGAAGATTTATTTTGCCTCATAGTGTGACCCATTTCAGGGGAAAGTCACACAGGAGGAGTTTGAGACCCTGGTCAAATTGCATGTGTAGGCATTAGAAGTGTGAGGAAGCAGGGAAACCCCAGGCCCTTCCATGGAGACTTACTCCAGTGAAGCCCTAATTCAAGGCCCATGCAAACTGGGGAGCAAGTATTTAAACATTGGAGCCTATAATGAAACTTCATCTTCATACAACAATAATGACTTTGAACAGGTAAAGGGAAACTCAAGGAAAATGGAATTGTATACAACTTCTGGTTTTATAGAAATAAAGTAAAACAAAATGAACAAAAAACATTCAGGACAATGGATGTTAAATGTTAACATTATATATTTGTGATTAGAACTAAGATGCTAAACAACACATTACTCCAGTGCAGTCATCCTGAGTGAACTAACCCAGACTCAGAAGGACACATATGGCATCTATTCACTTATAGTAGGATTTTAACTGTATAGTAGAAGGTATCGATACTACAACTAACACACCAAAGGGAACTTGGACATAGACTTCTTATTTTTAATTTTTATTCTTTATCTATTTTTTATATATTAGTTATATTTTTTCTATTTTTTAGTCTTTTTATCTATTGTATGCTTATTGGTTTGTTTGTTTAGTAGTTCTCTCTCCCGGGCAACGAGACACTTTTCACTGATGGTACTGCTTTGTAGATCCCCAATGAATGAAGAGGCTCTTGGCCCTCATACGACCTCTCAACTGACATGAGGGACTGTTATATAAGGACACCCCACCCCAGAGAAATGGGATGGAAGGGTTAGGAGGTAAAGAAAAAAACTGAAATGTGATGTTTCAGCCTTTTACTACTAACTGTCATAAACTGTTTAGGATAATTAAGAAATGCAAACTAATGGTTATGCAAGCCAGTCATTCTGTTAGGTACTATGACAGCCTATTATAGTTACTTGCTAAGCTAATCAGAAATAAACCGGCAAGAGACAAGCAACATCTGCTTACCCTAATATAAGAGATAGATAGGGCCTCTTCAAAAACCTCAAGAGATCTGCAGAATATGGCATTCAAAGATGTTTTTGTAACTTTAGATTTTTTTATATCAAGACATATCAACTCCTGACAGCACCTCCTATTCTCCTCCAAGTAGAAGATGAGCATCGAAGATTCTCCAGTGGGAGATGATTGAATTAGTCGCAAACCTATCTCTTGGTAGGAAAAGCCCCTTGCCCTAACTGTAGACAGAATGCTGTCCAAAAAGGACAAAACCTGGAAGCAGGTAAGTCAACAGCCTAGCTCTGCCAAGACAGGATAGGTAAGTCCTTCATAACCCCTGCTCTACAATCAATGTCTGTCAGAGAAACGGGGCCAAATGACTGAAGATCGATGCTGTAATGTATGAAATATCTCAGTATGGGTCTGCATGATAATTATTTGAAAAATCTTCTTCAGTTGTAATTGAAATGTGTGTTATACTGAACTCCATTACTCTCAAGTCTCAGTAATATAGCAATCCTTCATAAAACCCACTTTAAAAGTAAATAAAAGGATCTGGGTGTGTGTATGTCAGTCAGGGATATACATAATTGGTATATAGGAAACAATAATGAAGTCTGAGCACTTCCACAGAACAGTTCCATATTATGAAAGTGATTCTGGAAAATAAGAACATTGATGACCCAGGTGTAAGTTTTGGTTACCCATTTAGAGATGGGAGCTCATCATTATGTCCATAAGTTTGTACATCTAATGTAGTACTCATTATGCCAATATTGGTAATATAAGTTAAATACCACTGGGAAAATAATCAGTGCATTAAATTTATATGTATATTATATGTGCATATATATGTGTATATATAATGTGTATATATTAATATATGTATAAAATAGGTACATATTAATTTACAGTTAAAATACTAATTTTAAATGAAATCTTGAATTTTATTTAACTTTTATTGCTTTTTGTCAAAAAATGTTGGACTCTAACTTTTTGGGAATTTTTAAACACTGTCTTTTTGGTTCTTTCTCTGTCATTAAAAATTGAGAGGCATCATCTTTTAAAAGGGGGTGGTTGGAATTAGACTGAACCTTGAGACTGGAACCTGGCTACATGGACTCAAGCTCAGTGTCTTGACATCGCCAGCTTGCTAACTAGTGATCCAAGAGTTCTCATCAAGAAATCTGTGGTTCAGAAAGAACTAACTGTAGCTAACATGGGTATTTGTTAAAGCAAAACTGTTAAATAATAGTGAGGAGTTGAGACTTACTATGTACACAGCTTAGAAGAGGAATTCCTAAAGGCAGCCTTTGTCTCAATACCACAGCATGCTGTGGTGTGCTTTAATTTTTTTTTAATTTAATGGTATATGTAGTCATTTTCTAAGGAGTTGATTTATTTAGCATCTGCAAATGTTCAGGAAATGACATGTTACTAAATAGCAACCACACACCACTCAGGCCATCTGACCAGTTTGCTGCTCAGTACTTGCAAATTTTCAGTTTGCATACGTGATGTCATTCCATGGGTTCCCAACATCTGCATTAGATCAGCTGAATATCATGCATGGTGAACTCTTCAATAACTATTTAAGCAATTCCCCAAATCTCTATGTGTGGACTTAGCCCTGAAAGTAAAAATAAAGGGTCTTTTACTTAAGAGTCAAGATGTTTGCATTGCAGTTTCTTAGAGACTTGTAATCTTTGGAGAGGAGTTTCAGTTAGTTAAGATTAACTGACTACAAGGGGGCACTGGTGCTCATTTGAACCCTAACCCAGTTTCCTCCAAGGCAAGAGGAAGACCCACAGTCAGGGAAAAGAGGGAAAAGTACTACCAGGTAGGAACTTGAGAGTCTTCCCTCTCACACATATACTTCCTCCTGTATCCACTGTTTACTTCATGATGACAGATGCCCTACAATTATTCCGCATCTCCACCACGGGGAGGGACTAAGAGATGGAGAAGAGTGTATAAGGGACACAGCACTACAGATGGATGTCTGTCTAACGTTTCTTTAGGGACAAACAGTATCAGTTTTCAAACAATGTGGGTTGGACTTCTGGACAAGTGGAAGGAGCAAATAGCCCTTGTATGAGTGTATGTGTACATGATATATGCGAAAGTGTGTGCAGGCACATTCATGTCTGAATATGTGCCTATGTGCGATGGCCAGAAGACAGCCTCAGGTGAGCTTCTGGGAATTCCCCGCCTCCTCCTCCTGTCTTCCCATTACAGGTGCTTGCATTATGCAGATGGTTTTGGCTCAGGTCCTGGAAATTTGAACTCAGGCCCTGACATCTGTAGAAGCCCCTTTACCATTTAGCTATTTCTCTGTTTCCAAACACGCTTATAAAGCCTAAATTTTCTCACTTGTCAAATGGAAATCAAACAGCACCTTGCAGGATGACTGTGGTTAAAACACAACTTGATCACTTACGCACCTTGCAGGCTCTTACAAAAGTGTTCTCACACTAGTTTCTGATTTTTCATTCCAGCAGATTATCTGTTCCAGTTGGAACCCTACCTTTGCATACATGCTGAAAGGAAAAATTCTCTCTCCTCTTCCAGAGACTTAAGCAAATCCCAACACCTGCTGTGCCTTAGAACTGGCAGATTCAATTTGACTTGTTTATTGATGATAATTTGAGAATTAAAAAAAAAAAATCCCAGTCACACACCACAGACTGGTGCTTAGTTCTCAACTGTAATTGCACATAATTTCTCTGGGGGAAATTGTACCAAACATCAAAAGATCCAACTGCGTTCATTTTTTAATATCTGTACTTTTTCTCAGACAGGAGGCACCAGCATTATTTTCTCCAGCATTCTTTTCTACTGTTCACATTTTTTTTTTGTTTAAATTCTAAACCTTCAGGTCACCTTGAAAACTGCTCACCAGCAGAGATATTCCCCCCCCCAAAAAAAAGAAATTTATCCCACAGTGACAGCAAAATGCTGCTAGCCTCAAAGTCAAAATCTTAAAGAAAGTAAAACAAAACAATTTTTGTGATTTCTTTCTTATGGTGAGACTGATGGACTCAGTCTCCAAACACCAAGCTGTGTCTCCTCTTCCACTTCATACTCTTTTTTTTCTTTATATTGTCTTTTTTATAATTTATTTTTTATTTCTTCAAGTTACATCTCAATCACAATCCCCTCTCTACTACCCCCTACTATTCTACCCTTCCACCCTCTCTCCCCTCAACCCCCCCATCCTCTACCCTCCTTTTTTTTAGTTTAAGGTATATCTTTTCCCCCCCAACAGTCCCCCCTTTCAGTCCAACAAATGGTTCTTTCTCTTATAACAATAAATACAATACAAAACAATATAGCTAGAGTCTCATAGTTAAAATTTGAGTTGTTTAAGAATCAAGAGTGTGTTCTGGATCTAAGAAGATGTTTTTAAAATTGTGAGGCAAGTTAGTATGAAAGCTGAGTTAGATATAGAACTTTAAACACATGGAGATGGTTAGATAGTAGAATGTTAAAGTCAGGTGCCAAATACATATGGACTGGACATTGGGAATGTATGCTAAGCCATATAACTCTCATAATTGTGGCCTATTTATTTCATATTCTTTTTTTTTTTTTTTACCACATGCATGTGTCGCTGCATTGACTATCGTGAAAGATGGAAAAAAGTCATGCTTTTCCTAAGGGAGTTTTCATGGAAGTAGAGAAGCTTCAGGTAGAAGAGTAGTTGTTGACTGGCTCATCATCCTAGATTGTGAATTATTAATCAAATACGTACATTCATTCCACTCTGCAATGATAAGCATGGATGATGTGGAAAGAAGGGTAAATCTGATTTTATATGGTCTTGACTCAGCAAACATGATAAGCACCCCCTCCTGCTTTGTTTTTCCTTTGTGACTGTTTCTCATTTATTCTCTTTTAGGCAGAGAGTAGAGGGAGAAATTTTTCAGTGACTGATAAAGAGTAGTTGGGACTGCCAGTATATCCAAACTCCTTGTTTTCCCTCTCTGCTGTATTTTCTACTCTTGTGTATCCATCTTCAGTTCACACCTCCATTGAGCCTAATGATACTCACAGGGAAGGTTGTAATGAGATAATGTTGAAATATGGCATTGCATGTACATTATGGAGAATATAGAAACTCTCCAAACCTCAACTATCTTAGTCAACAATGTTATTCTGAGGTTTGAGGGACAATACCAAATTCTTTAATATAAAAATAACTGTACCTTGTACTGAGATGTTACAAAATGCTAGCAGACTTAAAATAAAATAAATGGGTCATACAGAGGCCTTGCAAGATTCAGAATTGCTGGAAGTTCAGACTCTCACTCAACAAACTCTTTTACTAACATTTATTATTTATTTTGACTTAATAAATTAAATTAGTTTTACTTTATGTATTCATTAAGATTTCGTATAGTATATTTTCATTGTGTTGTGTTATGTTTTGTCTCTCTTTTTACTCTTTATATATTACTTCAATTTACATCTCCATCACAGTGCCCTCCCTCCACCCCTCTGAGCCCATCCTCTCACCCTCCCACTGTCATCTCCTCCTTCTCCCACCTATCCTACTCCTCTGGTCTGGGGTGCCCTACATATCCGCTCCGATCAGTTCAGCAGTCACATGAGGGTTAAGAGCTTCCTCTTGCTCTGGGGACCTACATGGCAGCTCCACTAGGAAAAAGTGTCCCATTAACCAGTAACAAAGTCTATGTTCCTGTTCCTTTCAGTCTGTTGGTTGTAGGATAGTTATTCTATACTATATGTCTAAAATCTAGCTGTAAGCGAATAGATTCCATGTGTATCTTTCTGGGTCTGGGTTAGCTCACTCAGGATGAGATTTTCTAGCTCCACTCATTTGGCAGCAAATTGCATAATTTCCTTGTTTCTGAGAGCTGAGTAGTATTCCATTGTGTAAATAAATGTACCACAGCTTTTTTAGCCATTCATCAGTTGAGGGACATCTGGTTTTTTTCCAGTTTCTAGCTATTACAAATAAAGCTGCTATGAACATAGTTGAGGAGATGTCTTTGTGGACTGGTGA
Organism: Lophiomys imhausi; assembly: GCA_907164525.1. Classification (NCBI taxonomy): domain Eukaryota; kingdom Metazoa; phylum Chordata; class Mammalia; order Rodentia; family Muridae; genus Lophiomys; species Lophiomys imhausi. Next base: position 1,848,054 of record CAJQZJ010000153.1, on the reverse strand, counting down.
GGAATTGTTTGGATGTATACCCAGTACAATGGGAAAAGGACATCTTCAACAAATGGTGCTGGTCTAACTGGATATCAACATGTAAAAGAATACAAATAGACCCATATTTATCACCTTGTCCAAAACCTAAGTCCAAGTGGATGAAAAATCTTAACATAAAACTGAACACACTAAATCTAACAGAAGAGAAAGTGGGTAAAAGTCTTGAATTCTGGCACAGGTGACAACTTGTGAACAGAACACTAATAGCTCAGGCTCTAAGAACAATGATCAATAAATGTGAGCTCATGAAGCTGAAAAGCTTCTGTGAGGCAAAGGACACTGTCATTAGTACAAAATGGCAACCTACAGATTGAGATAAGATCTTTACAAACCCCATATCTGACAGAGGGCTAATATCCGAAATATATAAAGAATTCAAGAAATTAATCAGTTTTCAATAACTCAATCAAAAAAATGGGATACAGAGCTAAACCAAGAATTCACAAAAGAGGAATCTCTAGTGGCCAAGAGACACTTGAAGAAATGTTCAACATCCTTAATAATCTCAGAAATGCAACCAAAGCTACTCTGAAATTCCATCTCACACCTGTCAGAATGGCTAAGATCAAAAGCTCAAATGACAGAACATGCTGGCAAGGATGTGGAGAAAGGGGAACCCTCCTCCATTGCTGGTGGCAGTGCAAACTTGTACAATCATTATGGAAATCAGTCTGGCAATATCTTAGAAACCTTGGAATAGCTCTACCTCAAGACCCAGCCATACCACTCCTGGGTATACATCCAAATGATTTTTTTATCTCTTAATTCCTTCCAGATCCTCCCTGCCTCCCTAGATACCAAACTTCATGTTCTTTCTCTCTCAAACAAAACAAAATAAAACAAAACAGAAGCAAAAGAAAACAGCCACTAAATGAAACTAAGTTTGATTCGTGTTCTCCAACTGCTCCTGAGCATGTTGTCTGTCCTGAGGTGGGTGATGTACCCAGCGTCACTCCATTGAGAATACTGATTTTCACTCTTCCAGCTGCTGTTGCTTGTCAATAGCTTCGTGCCCAGTGGTGGGGCTTTGTATCTACTTCCTTTCCTCCATGCTGGGATTTTGTCTTTGCCTCAAAATTTAATTTTGCTTCCCTTGGGCAAGATACTTAAAGTCTCAGCAACTTATTTTTTCCTTCACTAGCAAAATGCCGATTAAAATATTATCTACTTTATTACAGTTTTGTCAAGAGAAAATGAAATAGATGGCAAAGCTTTCCATAGAATGAACTTAGTAGAATCTAAATATCACAACTTTCAACTATCTATCTTTAAGTCATAAGTCTCTTCTGATAGATAGTTTTTGTGTGTGTGTGTGTGTGTGTGTGTGTGTGTGTGTGTGTGTTGTTGTTGCTGTTTTGTTTTGCCTAATTAAAGAAACTATTATGGGTGGACCTCTTGAGTGATATGGAAATTGATACCAAAGAGCCAGTGAGAATATCTATGTGTAAACCATCTAGTTATTTACTGTTCACTATGATATATAAGATATTGGCAGAACATGATAAAAGCAAATTGAATGGAAAGTAGTGAACACTGTAGTAATAGAAGTAATATGTTTTTGATAGAAAAAAATGAAATAATACAACCTATTACTATATATAACATACATTATTTTTTTAAAATCTCACATAATATATATTTTAACATCTTTTACTTGAAATTTCCATCTGTACTGCAAAGAAACCATTCCCAAAATAGAAGGTCACAGGTTAAGCAAATGAAATAAACTTAGGACTTAGATTCAGACTTTAGGCTGAATTCAGCTTTTTCATTCTACTGGTTATGAGAGAGTGTAAAAAATTTTGATAATTCAGCACACAATATAAGTAAAGTGTCATCTATTTATTCTTTTTTTAATAATTTATTTTTTATTTCTTCAAGTTACATCTCAATCACAATCCCCTCCCTACTCCCCTCTCCAGTCCCACCATTCCACCCTTCTCCCCCTCAACCCCCTCATCCTCTTCCCTTCTTCTTTTTTTTTTTTTTTTTTTTAGTTTAAGGTATTTCTTTTTCCCCCCAACAGCTCTCCCTTTCAATCCAAAAAATGGTTCTTTTTCTTATAACTATAAATACAATACAAAACAACAGAAATAAATAGGCCACAATTATAAGAGTTATATGGCTTAGCATACATTCCCAATGTCCAGTCCATATGTATTTGGCACCTGACTTTAACATTCTACTATCCAACCATCTTCATGAGTTTAAAGTTCTATATCTAACTCAGCTTTCATACTAACTTGCCTCATAATTTTAAAAATATCTTCTTAGATCCAGAACACCCTCTTGATTCATAAACAACTCAAAATTTAACTATGAGACTCTACCTATCTATTCTTCAACCACCTCAGAGACCTGAGAGGGATAAATATATCTGATTATATAGGAAGTGCAGGGCCTGCAGCTTCCAAAACTAAGAAATGACATACCAGTGGCTGCCTGGACAGTTCCCATTTTCTCTCCATACACTACAGCATCAATCTTCAGCTGTTTGGCCCCGTTTCTCTGACAGACATTGATTGTAGAGCAGGGGTTATGAAGGACTTACCTCCAGATCCTAGCAAAAATGCTACAGACAACTCTGGACAGCTGAACCCAATTGAAGC
>CAJQZJ010000153.1:1798059-1840403 GCA_907164525.1 Lophiomys imhausi | reverse complement strand
AAAACAAAAGAAAAGAAGCTCACTCACACACTATTTCTACCAACATCTATTTATTCTGTAATCATTTGATGAGTGCATTTTGCACACAATCCTAGTAATAAATAAAATGTACTATACATATAGATGTAATATACATACAAATAATGTACATGTATATGAAGGTTATAATTCCAAAGAAATATAATCCTCTTTCTAATATAAAGCTAAGAGTTGTTTTTTTTTTTTTTTGTAAGAAATAAAAGACAGAGCCTAAGACTTGAGATCTAATACTAAAGAATAAAACTGAACCTAAAATTATTAGAGATGGGATTCAGGGCAGACAAGACTTTGGAGATCAAAAGAACAAAGTATTTCAGCATAGATCACAGAAATAACCCATTCACACAAGCAAAATGAGTATAAAAGAAACCAAGAAAATTAGGGAAGGTAGGTGAACAAATTTAAAACATCTTGAAGAAGTAATATATGCATTAAGGGATTACTTAAAGAACAAGGGAGAAAGAAACTTAAATCTTCTTTAAAGGATACACAGGAGGGCTGGAGAGATCACTTAGTGAGGATCTCCCCCACCCACACCTCACTTCTCTCATAGGGGACTCAAGTTTGGTTTCCAACACTCATAGCAGGTAGTTGTGATCTCTCAATCTAAGTGATGTGACTCCTCTCTTCTGGCCACTATGGGTTATAAATAAAATAGTTAAAGGAAAATTAATCTTGGGAGCAGGTAAGTTGCCAGCCTAGCTCTACCAAGACAGGGTAGGCAAGTCCTTCATAATTCCTGCTTTACAATTAATGTCTATCAGAGATACTGGGCCAAAAGGCTGAAGATAGATGCTCCAATGTTATAGAGAGAAACTGGGGACTGTCTAAGCAGCCAATTGTCTGTTATTTCTTAGTTTTGGAAGCTGCTTGCTCTGCATTTCCTGTATATTCAGATATATTTACCCTTCTCAAGTCTCTGATGTGTTTGAAGCCTAGAAAGATACAGTCTCATAGTTAAGTTTTAAGTTGTTTCGAATTGAAAAGATGTTCTAAGAAGATGTTTTTAAGTTAGTAGTGCAAGTTAGGATGGTGACTGAGTTAGATACAGACTTTAACTATAAACTCATTGACATGGATAGATAATAGAATATTATTATTAGTTGCCAAATACATATGGAGTGGACATTGGCAATGTTTGCTAAATGATATAATTTTCATAATTGTTTCCTAAATGTTCTTATTGTTTTATATTGTATTTACTGTTATAAAAAAGTAATAAAGTGAAAAATAAGTGAAAAAAAGAATATAAAGAATATCTTGTGATTCAAAACAACATCTATAAAACATGAAATTATAGCAACTGAAATAAGTCAGACAAAGGCATAACACACTACATGATCTTTTCTAATAATAGAAACAAAGACAGGGTAGGTAAGTCCTTCATAACCCCTGCTCTACAATCAATGTCTGTCAGAGAAACGGGGCCAAACGGCTGAAGATTGATGCTGTAACGTATGGAGAAAAAATGGGAACTGTCCAGGCAGCCACTGGTATGTCATTTCTTAGTTTTGGAAGCTGCAGGCCCTGCACTTCCTATATAATCAGATATATTTATCCCTCTCAGGTCTCTGAGGTGGTTGAAGAATAGATAGCTAGAGTCTCATAGTTAAATTTTGAGTTGTTTAGGAATCAAGAGGGTGTTCTGGACCTAAGAAGATATTTTTAAAATTGTGAGGCAAGTTAGTATGAAAGCTGAGTTAGATATAGAACTTTAAACTCATGGAGATGGTTAGATAGTAGAATGTTAAAGTCAGGTGCCAAATACATATGGACTGGACATTGGGAATGTATGCTAAGCCATAAAACTCATATAATTGTGGCCTATTTATTTCTGTTGTTTTGTATTGTACTTATAGTTATAAGAGAAAGAATCATTTGTTGAACTGAAAGGGAGAGCTGTTGGGGGGAAAAAGAAATACCTTGAAAAAAAAAAGGGAAGAGGATGGGAGATTGCGGGGGAGGAGGGTGGAAGGGTTGGACTGGAGGGGGGAGTAGGGAGGGGATTGTGATTGAGATGTACCTTGAAGAAATAAAGGATAAATTATTAAAAAAATAATAGAAATAAATCTAATAATAAAAAAATGATATACAGAGAAGCAGAGAGTAGAATAGTGGTTACCCATGGCAATGACATGAGAGAAATTAAAATTTCATAAAAGGATGGAGTTACAGTTCCATAAAATGGATTTTTCTCCCATCTCAGAGATACCCTCTCCATCAATTTTTATTCTGTCTCCCAGCTCCCCTCCCTACATCTGATTTCCACCCAGTTCCCCACCACCCTTTCCTACCAGTTCCCTCTCTCAATCTACTTCAGATATCTATTTTATTTCACCGTTTGAATGGGATTCAAGCATGCTCATTTAAGCCCTCCTTGTAACTTAGATTTTTGGTTCTGTGGATTGTAGCATGGTTATGCTGTACTTTATGGCTAATATCCACTTATAAGTGAGTATATCCATGTGTGTCTTTGGTCTGGTTTACCACATTCAGGGTGATATTTTCTAAGTCTATCCATTTGCCTGTGAATTTCATGATGTCCTTGTTTTTAATAGCTGAGTAATATTCTATTGTGTAAATGTACCACCTTTTCTTTATTCATTCTTCTATTGAGGGTCATGTTCATTGTTTTCAGTTTCTGACTTTTATGAATAATGCTGTTATAAACATAGCTGAGCAAATGTCCTTGTGATATGGTGGACCATATTTTGGATATATGCCCAGGAGTGGTATAGCTGGGTCTTAAGATATAACAATTCCCAATTTTTTAATAGATCAACAGATTGATTTCCAAGTGGTTGTACAAGTTTATACCTGCACCAGCAATGGAGGAGTGTTTCCCTTTCTCCACATCCTCCCCAGCATGTGCTGTCACTTGAATATTTGATCTTAGCCATTCTGATAGGTGTAAGATGCACACTGAACCATGAACTAAAGAGTATGCCTGGTCTTGACCTATGCCTCTTATATGTACATAGTAGATATGCAGCTTATTCTTCTTGTGGGCCCCTAACAATTAGAGCCTGGGTTGCTGACCTTTGGATCCCTTTCTCAAAGCTGGGCTGTTTCTGGCCCCAGTGACAGAGGAAGCACTTTGTCCTGCTGCAACTCGATGGGTCAGGGTGGATGGGTACCCAAGGAGATGCCTCCCCTTCTCTAAAAAGAAGAGGGTACTGCTTCATAAATCCCCAATGAATGAAGAGGCTCTTGCCCTTCATACGACCTCTCAACTGAGATGAGGGACTGTTATATAAGGACACCCCACCCCAGAGAAATGGGATGGAAGGGTTAGGAGGTAAAGAAAAAAAATGAAATGTGATGTTTCAGCCGTTTACTACTAATTGTCATAAACTGTTTAGGGTAATTAAGAAATGCAAACTAATGGTTATGCAAGCCGGTCATTCAGTTAGGTACTATGACAGCCTATTATAGTTACTTGCTAAGCTAATCAGAAATAAACCTGCTAAGAGACAAGCAACATCTGCTCATCCTAATATAAGAGATAGATAGGGCCTCTTCAAAAACCTCAAGAGATCTGCAGAATATGGCATTCAAAGATGTTTTCGTAACTTTAGATTTTTTTATATCAAGACATATCAACTCCTGACAGCACCCCCTATTCTCCTCCAAGTAGAAGATGAGCATCGAAGAATCTCCAGTGGGAGATGATTGAATTAGTCGCAAGCCTATCTCTTGGTAGGAAAAGCCCCTTGCCCCAACTGTAGACAGAATGCTGTCCAAAAAGGACAAAACCTGGAAGCAGGTAAGTCGACAGCCTAGCTCTGCCAAGACAGGGTAGGTAAGTCCTTTATAACCCCTGCTCTACAATCAATGTCTGTCAGAGAAACGGGGCCAAATAACTGAAGATCGATGCTGTAATGTATGGAGAGAAAATGGGAACTGTCCAGGCAGCCACAGGTATGTCATTTCTTAGTTTGGGAAGCTGCAGGCCCTGTACTTTCTAAAAAATCAGATATATTTATCCCTCTCGGGTCTCTGAGGTGATTGAAGAACAGATAGCTAGAGTCTCATAATTTAATTTTGAGTTGTTTAGGAGTCAAGAGAGTGTTATAGATCTAAGAAGATACTTTTAAAATTGTGTTGCAAGTTAGTATGAATGTTGAGTCAGATATAGACCTTTAAACTCATAGAGATGTTTAGATAGTAGAATGTTAAAGTCAAGTACCAAATACATATGGACTGGTCATTGGGAATGTACGTTAAGTCATATAACCCTCATAACTGTGGCCTAATTACCTCTGTTGTACTGTATTGTATTTGTTATTATAAGAGAAAGAGCCATTTGTTGGACTGAAAGGGGAAACTGTAGGGGGAAATAAGATATACCTTAAACTTAAAAGAAAAAAAAGGGAAGAGGATGGGGGGTTAAGGGTGGGAGGGTGGGACTGGAGGAAGAATAGGGAGGGAACTGCGATTGAGATGTAACTTGAAGAAATAAAAAATAAAGGAAAAAAAAAAAGAGGGTGGGTATTTGGGGGCAAAGGGAAGTGAAAGGGTGGTTTTGGGAGGAAAGGAGGGAGGGGGCCATGTAATCAGGCTGTAAAGTGAATAAGTAAATACATTTTTTAAAGAATAGATAAGTCTACAGAACCAACATTATTATATGATTAAACACCAATTCTGTATTATTTATGAATATGTGTGCAATATGTACAATAGCTGACCAGCACAACAAGTTGCCTTGAGTGTGGACTTTCACATAAATTATACAATAAATGCTTATTTTTCTTAACTATCTTCACATATGTTATAATCACTGTATTGTAATTCATGGATATTGAACCTGAAGCACAGAGCTTGAACTCCACCCTTCATGACTTTGAAGCTCTAATATAAGTAAGGATTGTTTCCTAATTAGTGGAAGAGGAGCATTTTACTGCCCTCTTCTCTTCCTTTCTGCCACCTTGTCATTTTTCTTTCTTCCTTCTTCTATGTTTTGCTTGTTTGTTTGCATTCAGGCTGTCTTTGTGGTGGGCGTGCATGTATGTATTAGGAATAGAAGAACTGCCTAATTAGAATAGGTTATCTCCATTACCATTACAGATGGGAACCATACACACTGGCAATTAGCTAGTGTTTCTGTTTCATCCAAATGCTGTGATTTTTCTGATTCACTTCAAAATGATTTTTCCCTGTGTATGTAGAGTTAATCAATTAGAGAGAAACAGAACTAGGGCTGGAGTCAAGATAGACACATACCTTTGGAAACAATCATGGAAACTATTATGTCCCTCACTTTATAACACAGAGAGACAAACAGAGAGCTGGGAGCAATGGAAGAGTGCCCTAACACACATAGTGTTTCCCAGTGTCTGTGGTGCTACTTGTGCCTAAGAATGAGGGGTGGAAAGAGGATACTATGATGGAGATGTAACCTGAAGTAATAAATAAGCATTAAAAAAAGAATGAACAGAAAAAAAAAAAAAGAATGGTCATGGAGTGGTAGGGCTGGAGAAATAAAAGCATCACACAGTCTCAAGGTAACACCAGAACTGGAACCATGCCTACTTTTTTTTTTCTTTTATTGAAAATAAGCGAGTTTTTTTTTTCATACAATATATTCTGATTACCATTTCCCCTCCCCCAATTCCTCTGAGATCCTCTCCACTCCCAGTCCCATCCAGACACACACCGTTTCTGTATTTCCTTAGAAACCAAACAGGCATCTAAGGAACAATAATAAAATAAAATAACATTAAGCAAAACCAAATAAATAAAGAACAAAACAAACAAACAGAAAAAAAGTGCTGAATAAATCACATGAAATCATGCCTACTTTACAACTGTGCTTTAGATATGTACAAACAAACAAAAAAAGCCTTCAAATAAATGCAGTCTCGTATATATTAATAAGATTCTCTTATCTGTGTATCTGAATGCCCAGAACTGCTGCTGATGCCTGTTAAATTCTTCAACTAAGGAACCATGAAGTCAAGTCTAGTAAAATATTGTAGGAAACCCCAGTGCCTATGAAGTTTTCATTCCAAAGTGCTGATTGCATTCCTTTTTCTAATGAAGAAACACTTCCCACCAAAGTTACACATGAAACAGTTCCATAAATTCAATATGTGCACATTCAAAATGTTACCTCCAGAAACTACTGACTGTAAAATACATCAGTTGATTTTTTTTGTACAACAGAACTCTTTTTGTCATTAACTTTTTTTTATGTACTGAATAAGTGCTAGGCCAAACAAGACAGCATTTTTAAAACAATACTGTATTTGATGTTAAATTGTTTTAAATGAGGGTATTAAATTCCTGAGACAATATTCAAATCTTAAGAGCTCACTGCTATATAGATCATTCAAATATATCACTATCTTGCCTTTGTATCCTTTTTCTATTCTTATATTTATTAACATTTCTGACTTAAATTGCTTTTGTATTAACAAATTGATGCAATAAATAAAGTATATACTTATTTAGTATTCTGATTTTCCACTTAAAATTAAATATGTAAAATCTCAGGTCATCTTAAAAATGTTACTAAATTATTATCTAAAATCTTAGGGCTGTTTTTGACTAAAAATATTGAGCAAGCAGGGATAGAAGCCATATAAAGAGAGATAGACAGACAGACAGAGGAACTGAAAGATCTGGCTTCCAATTTACTGACCTTTAATCATCTTCTGTTCCTCTTCTCTGGAATGATGGCAAATTTAAGATAAAGTGCAAATTATTTGTGTGACATATTTACTTTCATCTTTCATATGATTGTCATGCTACTGTGTGGGTCACTACTTTGATATTCTGCTACTCTAACCATTATTTAAGCTGTTAAAAATAGAGATATCAGATTCTAAAGTAACATTATAGTTACTTTAATGATTTTAAAAAAGCAAGAGCAAATGGAATTTAAAAATTTGGGAAGTTTTAGATTAAATTAAGCTTCCTTGACTAACACTTATGAGTAAAATGTAACTTGAGTCTACTTGTTTTCATATTCATGTAATGAGCCCAGTGAAACATAAAGTAACTCTTTGTGATTAAACGTACAGCAACTGGGAACCTGTAGGCTTGGGGCAATTGTGCTTGGTATTCCCCATTGTCTCCTTCCTCAGAGTTATCATTATATGAGTTCTGCAACAGCTGATAAGAAAACATCTAATTAATGACTGACTTTCCATTTTCCTCACCTGGTTTTATGATTGTCACATTAACTCATGGGACTGTCAGAGTGATTAAATTTTTTTTTTGAAAAGAAGAAAAGAAACTGAGCACACAGAACAGAGAACTCAGCTGCATGACTAAAAATCTACTCCTGTCTTACTAAAAGAAACAGGCCACTGTGTGGACACCATCTTCTCTGTTGAAGAACTGGTCATTTACAGACTATATAAATTTAAACAAGGCTGTCTTACTTGGTCAAATAGAGATGAACTTGGAGATATGACTATATTGAAATAACATGTGCAAATATTTTTCATACACAGCTAAATAATGAAAAGCATTTTGCAAGGCACTCAATGTTGGTAGATCCTATTCTACTGAAATTCGAGTTTCCTTTACATAGACAAGACTAGAGGTCTGTTCTTTGTTGGGATTACATCTATTAATATTGGAACTTAAAACAAAAGTACTTAATCTATGTATTTATCAAATAATTAAAGAAAATAAGAGCCATTTTAACTTTGTATGAATAACATGCTTGGCATAGTGATTGCATTTTTGAAAATAAAACTATCTAGTGAGAATGTGGCAGTGTTTCACATCTGGCAAATCTCTGTGACTTTCTATAATAGAAAGCATTTCTGGCCATAAGACTGCTTCTGGAATCTGATCCAAAGACTTCATTTTATAACTGTGAAGACAATGAAGAAAAATAAAAGAAAATTTGTGTTTATTCATGTATTGTGTGTGTGTGTGTGTGTGTGTGTGTGTGTGTGTGTGTGTGTATACATAAGGCACAGCACATGTGTGGAGGTCAGAGGAAAAGTTGTAAAAGTTAGTTCTTTCATGCCACAACAAGGACTCCAAGTCAAATTTAAGTTGTCAAGCTTAGTGAAAAGTATCTTTAATCATTTAGCAATCTTGCTGGCCCATCTCACATTTTTAATAACCCTAATATTCAAAACTTTTCCATGTAGATCTTCAGTCTATCGAAATATATTTATCAACCTATCACTTCCCTTTATCTCTTGAAATGCATGTCAAGCTCTTAACTATAAGACTCCTCCAGAAAAATATGGCACATAACCTTTCCATTCTTAAAGGAGGGAAGAAGCTCATAGTTAAGGCCAAAGCAAGACTGAAATCCATCAGCAAAAGGTGACAGCCTGAGGCTCTACAGTTATCACCATCACTGGAGCATTCTGCCGCCCTGCCCTTCTGCTTTAGTTTTAGTTCTGACTGCACCTCTAGTTGCCTGCAGCTCTGCCAGCACATAGGCAACAACCCATATATCTGACACTTACTTTCAATTTCCTAGCTTTATGCTTTGGCTTCATGGGACTCTTTGCCAAAAAATCTGACTCTGTAACAATTTGCTTGAATCTTGGTTATTTCTAGAACGTTTGTACAAGCTTGCACGACTTTCTCATCTTTGTGCCATTCATTTGTGCAATGCAGTTTCCACATAGTTAATGCTACCAGTTCTGCCCTCCATCATTAGATATGGTTGACCCACTTGACCTTGGACCACAGCTTCAGTGTCCTCTATGTGCCTTTGATGCTGACCCTGAAGAAATGCATTCCCTGACATTATCTCTAAATTCTTTCTGAGGCATTCTTAGTGTAGACTTCCTCCTTTCAAATGGATTTGCATTTTCACAACTTGAGGTCTTTGATGGGTGAGTTCTTGCCCTCAGGAACCCTTTCCTAGCATATCTAGTAAGATGAGGCGTAAAAAAAAATGTAAAAGAATGAAATTAGACCCATACTTATCACCTTGTACAAAACTTAAGTCCAAGTGGGTCAAATACCTTAACATAAGATCAGACACACTAAATCTACTAGAAGAGAAAGTGGGGAAAACCCTCGAACTCATCGGTACAGGTGACAATTTCCTGAACAAAACACCAACAGCTCAGGATCTAAGACCAACAATCAATAAATGGGACCTCATGAAACTGAAAAGCTTCTGTAAGGCAAAAGACACTGTCATTTGAACAAAACAGCAGCCTACAGACTGGGAAAAAATCTTCACCAACCCCACATCTGACAGAGGGCTAATATCCATAATTTACAAAGAACTCAAGAAATTAAATGTCAAGAAACCAAATAAGTAATCCAACCAAAAAGTGGGGAACAGAGCTAAACAGAGAATTCACAAAGGAGGAATTCCTGATGGCTGACACACACTTGAAGAATGGTCAGCATCCTTAATCATCAGAGAAATGCAACTCAAGACAATTCTGAGATTCCACCTTACACCTGTCAGAATGGCTAAGATCAAAAGCTCATATGACAGAACATGCTGGCGAGGGTGTGGAGAAAGGGGAACTCTCCTCCATTGCTGTTTGGAGTGCAGATTGTGCAACCACTATAGAGGTCAGTCTGGGGATATCTTAGAAAACTTGGAATAGTTCTGCCTCGGGACCCAGCCATACCACTTCTAGGTATACATCCACATGATTCCTCACCGAATCACAAGGAAGTTTCCTCATCTATGTTTATAGCAGCCTTATTTTTAATAGCTAGAAACTGGAAACAACCCAGATGTCCCTCAACCAAAGAATGGATTAAAAAAACTGTGCTACATCTACACCATGGAATACTACTCAGCTATCAGAAACAGTGAAATCATGCAATTTGCAGCCAAATAGATGGAACTAGAGAAGCTCATCCTGAGTGAGCTAACCCAGACTCAGAAGGCTGCACATGGCATCTATTCACTTACAGTTGGATTTTAGCCATATAGTACAGGATAACTATACTACAATGAATGCACCAAAGGGAACATGAACATAGACTTTTTTTTTCCCTGTCAATGAGACACTTTGCCCTAGTGGTACTGCTTTGTAGGCCCCCAGTGTATGAGGAGGCTCTTGGCCCTCATATGACCACTGAACTGGAGCGGGGGACTGTTATGTAGCGACACTCCACTCCAGAGGCGTGTGATGGAAGGGATAAGGTGTAGAGTTTGGGAGGGCAAGACTGGGGGAGGCAGAAAGAGGACACTGTGATGGAGATGTAACCTGAAGTAATAAATAAATATTATTTAAAAAATATAAGCGCTTCTGTTGTGAGATATTGTCTTCTAGACTTGACAGAAAATCTGTACTCAGAAAATTTCAACAGTATGGCTGCCTAAGCAAGACCTGCATTGTGACATGTGTTGACATGCATATGTTGGGGGAATCTCAGAAGACACTATCCCTAGATAAAGAGCTGTAGAGAATCAATGACTGCCAAGAGATGGAGAATCAGTCTTCTCTATGCACAAGCCCGCTGATAGGTTATCCAATTTCAAGTGTTAAGCCCTAAACAATACACATATTCATATGGGCTCAGGGCTCAGTTATATATATGTATGTATATATGGATCTCTGGATATATTACATATATATATTATGTAATAGATACATACTATATATGAATACAGTATATATATTTATTGAAGATATGTAAGATATATATAAGACATATATGTAAGATATATGATATATATACAAGATATGAAAGATGCATATATTATCTTATTGAATAAGATTATATATAAGAATAATATATAATGTATATCCTATTGATAATATAAAATAATTATGAATATATTATAATAATTAAAGAAGTTATGGATATTAGGAATGAAAAGACATGGGAGGATTTGGAATGTGGTAAACTCTACCCCATATGTATAGTTCTCAAAATAATTTAAAAATAAATTTCATAATTTAATATATGATAAAAAGAAATGTGCCTAAATTTCTTAAATTTGTGCAATTGCACTACCCAGGGCAAAATATAATCATGGATTAAAAGAAAAATTATCTCATTGGACTGAAGAAATACTTCAGTCATTAAAGTCCTTGCTGCATACACCTGAGCAGCTGAATTTAATAACCTGTACTCACATAAAAGCCAGACATAGTGGCTTATGCTTATAATTCCACTGCTGAGAAGGTACAGACAATAAGATTCCAAGGGTTTCCTGGACAACTAAACTAATATAACCTGTAAAGCCCCAGGCAAGTGAGAGTTTCTTAAAAAATCAAGATGGATGCCACATAAGGAAGAATGAGACCCAGGGTTGTCCTCTGGCTTCCACATGCCTGTGCTAATACATATTTCAGCCCTCATATAGACACAATCATACAAAAATCTTTTATTAATTCTTAAATATAATTATGACAGATAACCAAATGCATGTGCTAATACATATTTGAGCCCTTATATAGACACAAACATTCAAAAGACGTTTATAAATTCCTAAATATATTTATGACAGATAACTTTTTTATATATTTTTTTCATTATTGATGGTTAACATACCAAAATTTAACACAAATAATCTTAATTTTAAGATCAGCAAATCCTTGTATTGATAGGTAACATATGGGGATATTTAAGATAAATTTCTATTTCAATTTGAGATAGATTGTATTTATTTTGAAGCTTGAGAAAAATTTAATTGAGTTAAGGGGAAAATTCCATGGCATACAAAATCAGCAGCTACCTGGAGGAAGATAATGGCCAAAAGAAGGAAAAATGCCTTGCTATCTGAGTTAAACTGATCAGGACACTTGGTGGATAAGCAGTCACAAGACAGTGAGAGGCCTTTAGAGAAAGAATATGGAAACCCAAGGTATGAAGGAAAGCATACTTAGGCTTTTTCCAGCATCTTAAGGAGAGACAAAAGAGAAGACAAAGGAAATTACACAGTCAAGGACATAATATTGAAACAGAACAGCCTTCCAAGGTGTTTTAGAAACCTCTTGTTATTAAGAAAACAAAGCAAAAAAAAAAAAAACCAAAATAATAGCAACAACATCAAAATAAAAACAACAGAAAATCCACCTTTATCAAATCTGTACAGTGATATTTCAAACAAGTGTTCAACTATTTATGATTCATTTTAACCTTTGGGACAATTTCTACTGCATTTGCCTATTTCATATTAAAGATTGCTTAAGAAAGTAAGGAAACGAAGATATCTACAATTTTAGTCTCATTTTAACACTGTCTAGCACATTTCTTCCCTCCAATTATTCACACCTCATTATTCAGACAGGGGCACAAAGACAGTTCAGTCGTGACTTCCTCTAGCATTCATACATTATTTTCCTGACTTGCCTCTGGCTGGTGGTAGTGTCAATACTCAACCCTCATTCCAAATTATATACAGAGTGCAAGGGATGAAGACAGAGACTGCCTGTCTCATATATCTGATCCAAAGGGATCGAAAAGCTATGTATTTGTATACAAGTAACTTTCATGCTCTAGGAGCTATGACTATTGCTACAAAGTAACAGCAGTGCCGGCAGGTTCCAGAAAGATACATGACTTCAATCTGCAAATTGCCACTGCAAGTTACTTCGATAACTAAATAACCCCAAAGCTGCTAAGGCTCTCATTCCCTTGCTTTAATAAACTTTCTGTTGTATGATTGGTATAGAATTATTGTGCTAATACTCAAATTTCAATCATCATGGCAATGTATTCCTATGCTAAGTTTTAAACACATAAGTATATGTATCTTAATAGTTAAAAAAAACTATATATATATATGTATATATATATATATATATATAGACAAATATACCCAGTCCTTAGCCTTCCATGACAGTTTGATAATAGTGATCTATAAATATTTATTATCAGTGATTTTTTTAGCCAAAATTATGTTTTTTAAATAATAAATGCAATATCCATCTGTATAAAATAGCCCTTTCAATCTTGGAGTTATATATGTTAGGTTTTTGCTTGCCACAATGAGTAAAAATTTAGTTTCAGAAAAAGGAAAACTAAGATTATCTCCAAGACTATGGACAGGCTTAGTAGCAGGATGATCAGGGGGTAGAATATTATTAGGGGGACTTTCTTTTGTTGAGTCGCATTCATGTGTTTGTTTGTTAACCATATTCTTGCCTGTTGTCAAGACAAAGAGCCAGGAAACAGGATTGTGCCTGCTCACCACTCTCATGCTGGTAAAACTTCATCCTCCTTGATAGAAGGAATGTTCACTCTCATTCAGATTGCATATATAAATTATTGTAGTAGGCACAAAGGAATCTTACGTCCAGTTCCATAAAATTATTGTGGCCAGAGGGAAATTATTATGGCTGGCTGCCCAGAATATCCACACAGATCAACGAAGGTCATCATAGCCAGCCATAACAACAGATAGAAAATACCTCCTGTTGAAATTGGATTTTACGGGGTGACAAATCCTAGCTTGGTCAAGATCTTTCTAGTAATATCTTAGCCCCACATGCTTTTGTTTACAAGTTGTTGAGATTCTTATTTACAGCATAAGTATTTCTTTCAAGAATGTTAAAAAAAATTAGAAATTCTAATTTTAATAGTAAGTCGAGATGAGAACAGGATTTCGAAAATCATTCTCTCACTAGAGTAATAATCTTTGTGAAGAAGTTCAGTTAACACAATAGAGGGTTTGGTAATTCTATACATCTCTAGTTTAAGTTAATTAGAGCCATTTAATCTTCTTTCTTCCTCTTATTAATTAGTCTATACTTTCATTATAAAACAGAATGGGGATTGTATAAACGGAAAACAGAAGCACTGCTTTCAAGAACTGAATCACAAATTGACTCAAGATAATGGAGTCTGGAAAGTCCTGAGATCTTGCAGATGAGGCTGCAAGCTGGGGGTTCAGCCACAGAGCTGGAATCAGGCCAGCCTGAACATGGGGATACTTGAGAGTAAGAACTTCAGTGGGGATGTGGAGATTTCTGAAGGCGAATGCTTCTACTTTCAGGCAGTTAGATAGAGGAATCTCTGCATTCCGAGGGCAAGCCTTTCCTAGATAAATAAATATCTAGGTCTTTAACTGATTGGTTGAGGCTTACCCACATTAAGCAAGACGGTTTCCATCATTCAGTGGACAGATTTCATTCACAATGAAATGAATGATGTTTGAATATAATTAAAAATACTATCACAAAAACACATCCAGTGACATTTGATCAAGTACCTGAGCATCTGACAGCCTAGTCATGTTGTCACATAGATGTCCAAGTTTTAAGTTCCCTTCTAGGAAGAGAGAATAGTTTCATACTTTCTGTATTCTGGCTTTCCAAAATAGTTTGTCAAAAAGTTGAGTAAATAATGTTTAAAATTACTAAATATTTTCCATAAATTTAATGGCCTACAACATTCCAAAGTACTCCTGAAGCACATTCCCTATCCCCATAAGCACAGAAGCTTCATGTCTCCTTAAGTGAGAAACAGCTTCCTGGACTGGAACTTGTGTTATTTGGCACAGAAAGTAGTTCACTTTCTTGGTCTAGCTCAAAGTTTTGGTAGCACTTTCCCAGTCAGAAGATTTGTGTTCCAGTCAATCTGAGTCCTCTGTTCCTCAAGACTGTGCATCCTCTTATTTTGATTACTAGAGAAATTAAAAAACTGAAGGGAAGAAAGCCCTTCTAGAAGCCCATTTATGCTCACATTTCTCTCTCTCTCTCTCTCTCTCCCTCCCTCCTCCTCTCTTTTCCCCCTTAAAGCTGTGGTTCTCAACTTTCCTAAAGCTGTGACCTTTGAATACAATTCCTCTTGTTGTAGTGATCCTCAACTGTAAAGTTATTTTTGGTACCACTTCATAACTATAACTTTGCTACTATTGTGAAATATAAGGTAAATATCTATGTTTTCAGATGGTCTTTAGGCAACCAAAGAGATTGCAATCCACAGGTTGAGAACCACTGTCTTAAAAGCAAGTTGCAAGCTGGAACTGCTACAAGAGATCTGATGGGAGAGGAAGAGAAGGAGGAAGAGAGAAGGGAAGGAGGGAAGAAGGGAAGGAGAAAAGGAGGGAGAGAGGGAGAGAAGACAGAAAGAGCTACAAAGAGAGAGACAATGAAGGAGAGAAAAGAGAGGAGGAGGAGGAGAGGGAAGAGGGGGACAAAGGGAGAGGGAGAAAGAGATAATCAAGAGACAATTGGCTAAGTATAGCTTTGGCCATGTTGGTGGAGATGCTTTCAGTATCACTGCAATATTTGTTTCTATTAATCAAAAACTTTAGTGTGTGTGTGTGTGTGTGTGTGTGTGTGTGTGTGTGTGTGTGTGTACCACATGTATACACTCTCCACAGCATGCTTGTGAAGGTTTGAGGACAGAGGAAAACTTGAAGAAGTGGTTCTCTTTCCACCATAAGAGTTTGGGGATTGATCTCCAGTCATCACTCTTATGGGCAAGCACCTTTATTTACTGAGTCATTGTGTGGACTCCTCTGTAAACATTTTTAAAGAAGAACCAAATAATCCAATCAAAAAAATGGGGAAAAAAACTAAACCAAAAATTCACAAAAGAGGAATTTCTAATGGCCAAGAGACACTTGAAGAAATGCTCCACATCCGTAATCATCAGAGTAAAGCAACTTGAGATTACATCTCCCACCTGTCAGAATGGCTAAGATCAAAACCTCAAAAGACAGCACATACAGGAATGTTGTGGAGAAAGGGGAACACTCCTCCATTGATGGTGGGAGTGAAAATTTGTGAAATCACCATGAAAGTCAGTTTGGCGATCTCCAAAAAAAACTTGGAATAGTTCTATCTCAAGACCTAGTCATACCGCTCCTAGGCATACATGCAAACAATTCCTCACCAAACCACAAGGACATCTCCTCAACTATGTTCATAGCAGCCTTATTTGTAATAGCTAAAAACTGGAAACAACCCAGATGTCCTTCAACTGAAGAATGGGTTAAAAACTAATAACTATGGTACATTTACACAATGGAATACTACACAGCTATCAGAAACAAGGAAATCATGCAATTTGCTGCCAAATGGATGGAATTGGAAAATCTCATCCTGAGTGAGCTAACCCAGACCCAGAAAGATACACATGGCATCTATTCACTTATAACTGGATTTTAGCCATATAGTACAGGATAACTAGCCTACAACCAATAGACCAAAAGGAACAGGAACATGGACTTTGTTACCTGTTAATGGGGTGTTTTGCCCTAGTGGAGCTACCATATAGGCCCCCAGTGCAAGAGGAAGCCCTTAGTCTTCATATGACTGATGAACTGTGGGGTCTGATATTTAGAGACATCCCACACCGGAGAAATTGGGTAGGTGGGAGATGGGGTAAAGGGTAGGAGGGTGAGACTAGGAGTGGTGAAGGATGGGGCTGTGATGGGAATGCAACTTTAGGTAATAAATAAACATTAAAAAAGAAGAAGAAATTAAGGAAGTTTTCTCCTATTCAGTGATAAAAAGAAATTAGAATAATTTGTTTTCACAGACAGTAAGTTCATCATGATTTTAATGCTGTTACAAATTTTATAGAAGGCAATGTTTTATTGCAATAAATTACAACAATTTTTCACAGATATTTACAAGTTTAATTTCAAAGATAATATTTAATTTTAGTTTGATTATTGTCAATTTTATCTGTTGGAAATGTTAAAGTATAGGATCCCCGAGGGCCACATTCTCATTACTAAATACAACATGATAAGTTTTACTCAAAGCTCTTTTCCACAAGGATCCTAAATAATTTTCCTAAGTGGGCTTTCCTTTTACCTAGCTTTTTATGTCTGCAAGATGTTTCATTCATGTGAGTTCTCATCAATGAGGTCAATCAGAGATGAAGATTTCAAAAGATATAGTTTATAAAAGAAAAAGAAAATATGTATGAATCAAGACACAAGATTAAGCATCCTTCTGGACTCTTTGAAGCTGTTCATTTGAAATATCCATGGACAAATGTATAGCTTTCTCCTCTGGACATTCTATCACGTTCCATTTCTACCTTCAATCTACCATTCTGGAAAGTGATTGCCCTCACTTTACTTTTTCTCATAGTGAGCCAAATACATATTACCCTTTTGATTCTATTTCTCAGAACAAATCACTGAATCAAAGGTCAGCCCGGCTTAAGTTATGTGAATTGCTAATCCATTTGACACTTTATTGTACTCAGTTAATGGGAACTCACTGACTTTTCAGGAACAGATTCACAAGGAAAATATAACAAGAAGGGAATGTCTATTTGTCTTCGGAAAAAGACTCAGAATGATTTGGACCAGCTGTGTTGTTTAGTTAAAATTGACAGGAAGGGTTTGACTGCACAGAAACTCATGAAAATCTGAGGGTAGAAAATCTGAGGGTAGATTGTTTCTACACAGTTCCTGTTGCTGTGATCTGCAGTTTTCCTATGGCTCTGATTTGGTAAATTCAGATGAAGTTTAATATACTAATTCTTGAAGATTTGTGGTCCTGTGGTCTATTTGCTATTGTATGGCAGCATAAACCTGAAGAGGTTTCCTTAACATAACCTTAGAAACCTCATCTACTGATGACTGCCCTGCACATACCTTATAGCCCAAGAGAGGGCTCCATATGGCCACTGCAATGGCATAGGAACCTCAGTGATGAGGTAAAGCAAAATTCTCTTTGCTCTAGGCTGAACCTATCTAAATCCTCTTCATGAACTCTGACATTTCTTCTCAAAAAATGAATAATTAACACATATGCTTTAGAGCTGGACTTTCTATTCCTCTTCTGTTAAGTCAGCTTCCTCCTTGTCACTGTTGACATTGTCAGATGAGATAGATGTCTGGATTCCCTCTTGCATATATATAGATGATGAGCTTCTGCAGTTTGTAGTATAGCCTGTTTTCAGAACTGACTTCTAGAGATTCTGGCAAAGCAATGTTTTCTCTGCTCTAAATTATTGGTGATTTAAATCTAAATCAAAATAACCACATGTGCCTGTTGACTACCATAGTGAGCAGGGTGAGTCTAACAGAATTTTTTTGCACATTTTTTCCCGAGAAAATGCCCACATTTATGCAACAAATTTATAAGTTATTTATAAACTTGGGTTTTTTGGAGCTGCCTAGTGCTTCTAATCAACTGGAATTTGAAGAAGTGGAAGGGATGTAAATTTCACAAGCTTCTATCATCTTCTATGTTGCAATGATGATCTTAGAGGGTAGTGTAGTAGTGTATATATTTTAATTAAGCAAAATATGTGCAAACACTGCTCATTGCCTCTTTTGTCCTTTAGTCTTGATTGTATGCATTGCCTGTGCCATTTAATGATAAAAAGGTATTGTAAAATGGTAAAGGAAGATTTTAATATAAATGAGAAAATCAATTCAAATAGATTCACTTTTTTTTTAAACTAGGATAGCTAATAGTACTGCCTAAACATTTACATTCATCTATTAACATTTGGAAGACATTTATAGTGTGATAGGTACTATGTAGGGTCTTTGAGCCTAGCATTTAAGTGACATATTTACAAATTATGTAACTAAATATCTTTACTTCTATCCTGTTATTGACTGGCTAAGTATTTACAATTGCAACTCTTAATATGATCTCTGAGCCTTTCTTTAAATTAAGCTTTTACTCTATAAATTGAGCATACGATACCCATTATCTTTACTCAAAATGGAACAGGTAACAACAATGAATAAGATAATTGAAATTATTATAACTATCTTTTTGTCATTCAGAAGGTGAAATAGGATAAGATGAAGCATAAAGGGTAAGAATTCTTAATTGCTAAAGATTTGCATTTTCTTTATTGTATGAGCATATAATATAAAGTTAGAAACTTAAATGAACACTTTCAATTCCAGTGACATAGAAATTCAATGTATAAGACATATACCTAAATCATATTTATACAACAAGAAAGCAAACAGTATAGAAGGACCCATACACTTAGGGCTCATGTACTCATTTTGGATTGGTCATGAAAGAACTTAGCAGCAGGTCGAATGTTTGACTACCATACTGCTTTACTTAACTGTCCACTCCCAACTCACAGCTATTTTTTTGTTTTATTTCTTAACTTCTTGAGAGGCTAATGTTACCCCAATATTTAACTGAAAAACTTCCCATAGCAGGGATCTCAGGTACATCTGAGTAAGTAATCTGAACCTAATTTCTTCAGTCTCCCACCTTATCAAGTAGCTCAAAAAAGTGTCAACATCCTCTAAATAGCAAATCTTTAAGTAGCAGTGTGCTTATCTTCCCAGAAATATTTACATTAGATTCATTTGATCAACAAGAATAGTGCTGGTACAAAAGAATCATTGCCACGTTGAGACTTTTCATTGGCAAACACTGGAAGTCTCTTCTGATGCTCCTTGGATATCAAGGGTAGGTAGTTGCTCATCCTTCTGCAGCAAGCTGTAAAGAGGTATTGGGAACATTCATATTTCTATTAGGCTCTAATTGCTCCCACAATTCGGTCAATTACTTTAGTACTTCAGTTTCTCTGTCTGAAATGAGAATCTTTTCTGAATTTAGCTTTCCAGAGCATGGTGCAGATTAATTTGCTAAGGAACAGTGAGTTATTTCTTCAGAGGCTTTCATTATCAGTCTGGGAAACCCTCACTATTCCACTATGAAATGCTTAAATTCATAAACAGCCAATCACAACCCTTCTCTGCTAAGAGCTTGAAGATTTGTCTTTGACTAGTTTGATCACATACTTCATTCAACAATGGCTGTTAATGTCTTTTTGATAAATTCAGAATTTATCATCTTATAGAATCATTGCAATCTCTGATTCCTTGAAAATATGCAGCTTATTCCCAAAGAATGCAGAAATATTAGTTTTTAAAGTCTCCAGGATTTGAGCATATTATCCTAACTTCATGAAGTATATTTACTCAGCTTAAGACTGGATGTACTTTCTAGTTCTCTTTATCTTTATATTTCATTAGCATTCTTGGAAAATCCACTTAAAAACATATCCTAATTTTGCGTCAATATACAAGGGTCAATACCATTGTGGCCAAATATAATCTTAATTTTATATCAATATACAAAGATCAATACCGATGTAGCCCAATACAATCTTAATTTTGCATTAATATATAAACATCAATACCAATTTAGCCAAAATATCACATTAATTTTGTATTAATATACAAAGGTATAAGGGCATATTCAATAATCTGTCCTTTTTTCTTGATCTTTCCTATATTATGTCTATGTCCCATTTTTTCTCAAGTCTGTTCACTCCTACATAGGAGAAAAAGAAGAATACAGAAAAGAAAAAGAGAGAGCAGTCCCTGGTTCTAACCACCCCTGCACTTCCTATATAATCAGATATATTTACCCCTCTCAGATCTCTGAGGTGGTTGAAGAATAGATAGCTAGAGTCTCATAGTTAAATTTTGAGTTGTTTAGGGTCAAGAGGGTGTTCTCGATCTAGGAAGATGTTTTTAAAATTGTGATGCAAGTTAGTATGAAAGCTGACTTAGATATAGAATTTTAAACTCATGGAGATGGTTAGATAGTAGAATGTTAAAGTCTGGTGCCAAATACATATGGACTGGACATTGGGAATGTATGCTAAGCCATATAACTCTCATAATTGTGGCCTATTTATTTCTGTTGTTTTGTATTGTATTTATTGTTATAAGAGAAAGAACCATTTGTTGGAGTGAGAGGGGTAGCTGTTGGGGGGAAAAGATATACCTTAAACTAAAAAAAAAGGGAAGAGAATGGGGAGGGTTGAGGGGGAAGAGGGTGGGAGGGTGGAATTGAAGGAGGGAGTAGGGAGGGGATTGTGATTGAGATGTAACTTGAAGAAATAAAAAAATCAATTAAAAAAATATCCTGAGATACCTATCAACAGCAACAGTCACTACTCTAGAGGTAGTGAGACCTGGGAGAATGGAGCCAATAAATGAGGCAACTAAGGTCTCATGCAATAGCCAACTTTATTCAGAGAATCAGACTATTTATACTGTGAGGGTTAAGAAGAATCACATGAGTAAATTGTACAATCACAATGTGGCAAAACCAGGTTTTTCCATAGAGGCTTTTAAAAAATAGCAATAGCCATTTGTAATAAATAATCTGATGTAGACTACCCTTGGGAGGAACATGAAAATATATTCCCAGAACAATTCTGTGTTTTGAAAAAAACTGAGGTCACATGACTCTTATTTTGCTTCCTCAGAGTTTTCTCACAAACACTCAGAGTTCTTGTCACGTGACACTTTCTTAGACTGTGGTCCAACAATCAACTTAATATTTATTTACTTACAGATTAGTTAAATATGTGGTCTAATTTATAATTTTACCATCCTTATGGTTTATCTATTAATATATAATTTTATCTATTATTTCATTTATCCATTCTATACATTGCCATAGATTATTGCTTCATGAATTTAAACATTTTATATGATAAAGATAAATTTCGATTCTCTTCTTCCTCCTCATTTTGACTTCTTATATCAGCCTTGTCTTTTTCCTTTATTTTTTATTCTTCCTGTCCTCCTTTACACTTTAGCATCAATTATTTCTTTCTTCAGAAATACAGTTTTATTACTTCTAGCTTTCCGAGCGCTTGGTACTTTCAGGTCAAATTGCTTTCTGCACCACTTCCTGATTTGTAGCATAATTATAATTCCTCTGACAGTCATCCCTTAAGCCACTTTAAGGACCTTTGAAATGCTAAGGAACACGCGATCAAGGGCTGACTTTATTCACAAACAGGAAACAACCAGCTGTTAGGACTTGCTGCATTCTGTCACCTTAACTGTAAGTGCTGATGTGACCATGTACAGAACACTTTTGATAACAGGGAACTCTGTATCAAGTCACTTCTTTTTTCTTATAGATGCTTAGAATCAGTCCATAAGAAAGCTATTTCTATAGAAAACTGTGATACAGAACAAACTATGCCATTTATTAGGGCATATAAATTGCAAATGAAGGAAACAAATTTTAATGAAGGATTATTTGACTTGAGTTTTCATGATGTACTGGTGGTTCTCTATTCTTATACCCTTTGAACCAAAATTTCCAAGAGGTTGAGTTCAGCTAGCAAAAATATTCTACTAGTTCAATCATAGAAGTCTCTTTCTTGTTTAGAAGAATTCTCCAGCTAAATAAATTTTGGTGGGAGCTAAGGTCTCAGGGAGTCACAAACTCCCCATCTGGACTCCCAAACCCCTCGGGTGTTGCTAAAAAAAAAAAAATTTAAAAGACTGAAACTAATATAAAAAATTAATATATTCTTAATATTTTAAAGTCAGCCACATTAGTGGAATTAAAAGTTCAGGGTTAGTAGCAGGTTTTCAGGGATGAGGGAATGAGGAGGATGTACTTGTAGTAAGTACATATTCAATACCTTTTTGCTCCTAGCCTAGATTTTTCAATCAGCATTTGAGATTTATGGCTACCTGATATCTTTAGGACATGTAATATTTGTGTGTATGCAAAGTTGGGTGATTTACTACTTAAAACCAACATTGTGCCTGTGTAGGTGAGTACTGTATTTTTCAGTCTTGCACTCAATGACGTGGACATACACTACATTCCTTATGATAATGTTTTCTTTCTGAAAGAGACAGACAAAAACGCAAGACCACATCCAAGGTACTGCTAATATTGACTTCACATTTGAAAACAAGAAAAAGCTTTCTGAAGACAAAAACGTAAATACATAGCCAGCCATGTTGGGTACATAAGGACCTAGACATGCAGTTCAATGTGGACAGTGTAAAATCCTTATGGTAGAACCACCAGAGGCAGTATTCTGGCCATAAAATATTGCATAACAGATAATTCTATTATTCAGTCCTGTGAAAACAGGATATTCTTCTATTCACTTTATTACTTATCACTGAACGACTTAAAAGTGGTCAGGACTGTAAAACAGGAATAACCGCAAACTGAAATCGTGTTTAAGGCAAAATATTTCCATAGACTATAATGCAGATCAATACATTTAACACTGAGATAATTAATTACTTGAAGAAGTTGTAGCATTAAAATATTTTTAGCAGACATAGTGAATATGTACCTCCCATGTAGAAGTGGTTTACTTGATAGGTTTCTCACATTAAAAAAAAAAAAAAAAAAAAGGAACTTCCAATGAAAGCATCATTTTGGCAAAATGCTCTGGAAAGTTTTTAAGAGGCTGTCATAGATCAAATGGTAGACTACCTTTTTAGATGCTGCTCCAATTGTCTGTATTTGGAAATGGAAAATTCAATGGGAGGAACTGGTTCCTGGCTTATACCTGTCTTTAAGATACAAAGCAGGGAGGAAATTCTCCTAACACCACAAATAACATGCTTTTCTATACTTTAAAAGTGATTTCTTAGCCGGGCGGTGGTGGCGCACGCCTTTAATCCCAGCACTTGGGAGGCAGAGGCAGGCAGATCTTTGCGAGTTCAAGGCCAGCCTGGTCTACAAAGCGAGTCCAGGACAGCCAGAGATATTCAGAGAAACCCTGTCTCGAAAAACCAAAAAAAAAAAAAAAAAAAGTGATTTCTGAAGAATTTCTTAACAATGGACATAAATTTACATTCATATTTGTTCTTCATGTATATATATATACATATATATTCATATGTCTATGTGAAGGAGATTAATTTATAGCTCATGTAAAAGTTTTTTAGTTAATTTTTTAAAAAATATAAAAAAATATTTGATTTTCTTAACTTACATTCTATGTATAGTGATTTTATTCCCTCTCCCATTACCTTCTCTTATATTCCCTTCCCTCTCCCATTACCTGCTCTTATATTCCCTTCCCTCTCCCATTACCTTCTCTTATATTCCCTTCCCTCTCCCATTACCTTCTCTTATATTCCCTTCCCTCTCCCATTACCTTTTCTTATATTCCCTTCCCTCTCCCATTACCTTCTCTTATATTCCCTTCCCTCTCCCATTACCTTCTCTTATATTCCCTTCCCTCTCCCATTACCTTCTCTTACATTCCCTTCCCTCTCCCATTACCTTCTCTTATATTCCCTTCCCTCTCCCATTACCTTCTCTTACATTCCCCCTCCATTCCTGATAATTGCCCTCACTTCTCAACAGCCCTACTCTTACTTTCTTGATTTTCTTTTTGTGTCTGTCTTGTGTAGGAGGTCATAGGCGTCACTGTCCTTCCCTATCCAAAAGACAGCCCTTTATAGAACTCCTCATTCTCCTGTTTCCACAGACTTATTTCCTCCCCAAGAACATCACTTCACACATGGAATGGGAGATATAGATGTGTCTCCAGTAGTCCTGATTTCAGCTACAGGCAGCTGGCTTTTGACCAGGCTGCCAAAACATATACTTTGTAGATAAATGGCATATGGAAAACTGGATATTCACATGTAGAAAAAATGAAATAAGGTATCTTTTGCCTATACAAATGCTAACTCTTCATGGATCAAAGGCTTTTAATGTAAAACCTGAAAATATGACATTTTTATTTTTTTATTATTATTATTATTTTTTTTTTTTTTTGGTTTTTCGAGACAGGGTTTCTCTGAATATCTCTGGCTGTCCTGGACTCGCTTTGTAGACCAGGCTGGCCTCGAACTCACAAAGATCCGCCTGCCTCTGCCTCCCAAGTGCTGGGATTAAAGGCGTGCGCCACCACCGCCCGGCAAAATATGACATTTTTAGAGGGGGAAAAGTAGATAAACATTTCATGATAGAGTTTTTTTTTTCCCTGAAAATGATGTAAATTATTCAAAACAGCAGAACATCACTAAAAAGATTTTATTTCATACAATTAAAAATGCACAAAACAAACATTTGAGTGAAGAGACAACCTAAAAAAATGAGAATCCTTCCTAATTTCTCAGGTGAAATAAGATTAATGTTTAGAATATTAAGAGAATGAAAATAAAAACCCAAATAATAATAAATCAAACTATCCAATCAACTAATGGGTTAGTGAACAAAGATTTCTCAAAGAATAAAGTAAAATTGTCCAATAAACTTAAAAATTGTTTCAAACCACTGTAAGAGAAATACAAATTAAAATTTCATTAAGATCCTATCTCGTCAAAGCATCAGTCAGGAAGAAAGCAACAAATGCTGGTGAAAATGCAAAGTAAGGGGAAACTTTAAATGCAGCTGAGGAGAATCTGTGTCAATTCAGAAAAATACATGTCACTGGTGATTGTCAAATCCAATTAAGCCAGCCCCAGAAAGACAAATATCACATATTTTTTCTCAATTATGGAGTCTATATTTTATACAAATATGGAAAATTAAGCATGTATGATATGAAAGTCATAGTGAAGCTGTCTAGGGAAATGAAGAGGACCAGTGGAGGAAGTTAAAGAGAAGGAATGAGGATATGGAGGAGAATATGATCAATGTTCATTGTATACTTGTATAAAACTAGTCTTATGAAACCTAGTACCTTTTGTAATGAATATACACAAAGAAAAGATAATTAAAATCCACGTCTCAGTTTCCTCATCTTTGAAGTAACACCAGTGCTAGTGCCCAAAAGGTCAACTGAGTTAACATATAAAATATTTAGAGCATGTTTGTGTATATGTATCAAGACTGCATGCACTACGGCACTTTCTGCTGTTGTGTGGTGCACAGTTTATGTGATTAAGTGTAGCAGTCTTGTTGCCTTGGGTTCTGTTGCATGATTGTTAGCTATTATTTCTAAGTTTAAAGATATGAAACAAGAATTAATGAGCTTAAGTAAATTTCTAATAGTTATACCACTATCACATGAGAGATTATGAGAGATTAGGTTTCAATTTGTGTGGATACTTCTTCAATGCCTCCCTTTAGGATGGTGATGACGTGCACAAACTTGCTATAATAACACACGGTCTAGGTTTTGAAGTTTGACATTAAAACAAATTCTGATGAGGAGACTCAATAATATCTGTCTGTCCTCTGTGCAAAGAAAGGACAGGAATGCTCATTTTGTCTCTTATAATAAGAGGATAGCAAGAGGATAGTGGAAGTTATTGGTTTAACTAGAACTTCAAGTACTATGTTGAATCAGATATTTTGCAAGGCATAAGTAAACATGTTTGATCGCACATGCGGTACTTACTGTGAAACAAGCAAATGTTTTCAGGGCACATTTAACACCATCGCTATTCTTCAGTGTGTTAATACATAGTGAGAAACAATGTTTACAATTCATGTACTTTTAGAATTGAAACGTGAGACTCTTGTATTGCCAGTTTTTACATTATCTTCCTTGTTTATAAGATGCCTGTCTTTTGTTATATGCTGATATCTTTGAGTTTATTGACATTGATGCCATCTCAAAGTTTTCAAAAATGTTAGATGTCTGAAGCTTTCCTTGTAATATTCATAATGGAATATTGTAAATATTGTTCTTGCCAACATTTAGTCTTTTTGTACTTTTCTGTTTTGTTTTTTTTTCTTATTTAAAAGAGAGAGGAGAGGTGGGAAGGGAGATGGAGAAGTGGGAGTGGGAGGAAAAGAAAAAAGAGGAGAGAGAGGGGAAGGAGAAAGAGGGGGAGGGACAAAGAGAGAGTGCCTCATTTCTTTTTCTCATTTAGTTGAGAGTTCAGGCATGTGATCTCAGCATTCAGAAGGTTGAGACAAAAGAATCAAGAGTTTGAGGCCAGCCTGATTTATAGAGTTCCCATCCTACATATCCCTCACATTTTCCTTCTTTTCAAATGCTATGTACATTTTACACTATAGGCATTTTTTTACCTGCACAATCTAGTACACAATAAAACATTGTCTTATCACATAAATATCATGAACTGCTGTAAAATTCTAGTGCAGTTGACCCTTATTCAAACAATGCCCATAGTAATTGAAAAGGACTTTCTCCTATTTTTCAGGTGCACTTAACAGCAGGAGTCAATTCAGTAGATGAGTCTCTATATTTCTTCTCTGAGCTTCACCTCACAAAGAGCTGATAATGAAAAGTGAGCTGTCTCAACCAGGCCCCTGGAACAAGAGAATCAGAACAAACTTCTTGGTTAACTCAGTCAATAGAAGATTTTGAAGAGCAGAGCTTACCAATGCACTCAAAGCATCACTATGGAGAGTCACAGAAAGAAGTCATTTCTAAAGAATTTTGCATTGTCTTGCACAAAGGACTGAATGCTTTCTAGGGTGATACTTACAAATTACCAAGCAATCTTGAGATTCATGCCTAGTTCACTGGGATATGCTGAAGTAGGAAATAAACTACAGGAGGATTCCTTGACATATTCATGTACTTTTCTGGATGAGGAGTGTTTACTTGTAGGGCTACTATTTTAGAATGAAGATAAAACACATTGTTAGAGACTGACAGGCCTCCAGATCCCCAAGACCGCTCAGTCATCCTTCCATTCTTGGTTTGGGAATGGTCAGTCCTGGGAAAGGTATAGCCTGTCCTTATCATTGCCTGTATAAGCCACAGGTTTTATAAATATTATTTCAGTGTGTACTCCAGCCCAGACATGTCTCTGACTGATAAGGCTACTTTTGTACTGAGATTCACCTAAAATTCTGGATTCAAGATATGCCAGCTGTTTAACTAACCAGAAGAACATTATTTGGGATCAATGTCAACTGGCTCAACTGAGTATGAAGATAGTAATGCCTTCCTCACCTAGATGAATGAGAACTGAAGATACTACATTGGCACAACTCACTGTTTTAGTATATAGTTAGTTAATAATCTTGCTTCTCTTTGCATCCTGTATTTATAATCAGCACACCACAAAGATGTGATTAGACAAAAAAGGATTAGAAAAAGAAGGAAACATTCAAAGATCTGAACTACCATTGGGAATATTATTACTGAAGTCTTCTGATTTCTATTTATTTACTTATTATTATTATTTTTTTAGTGAATAGCGTTTCTTTTTTTTTCTTTAATTAATTTATTAATTCACTTTCCATCCCTATCACAGCCTCCTTCCTCTTCTCCTCCCAGTCCTACTCTCCCACAATCTGTCCCCATTCCCCCCCCCCCCCCCCCCCCCCACACCAAACCTCCAGCACTTCATGTTGCATCAGAACTAACTGCATCTTCTCCCATTGAAGCCAGACAATGCAGCCAGCTAAGAGAAAGATATCCAACAGTAGGCAACAGAGAGTATGTCAGGGACAGCCCCTACTCCAGTTGCTGGGGAGCACACAAAAAGACCAAGCCACTCTTCAGCTCCATAAATTTAAGTGCCCTGGGTCCATGACATGCATGTTCTTTGGTTGGATGTTAAATCTCTGTGAGCTCCCATGGACCTAGATTAGTTGCCTCTGTTGGTCTTGTTGTGTAGTTTTTGCCCTTCTCGGTGCCTCTGTACTTCCCCCCCAACTCTTCCACAAGACTTCCAGGTCTCTGTTCAAGGTTTGACTGTGATTCTCAGCATATGTTTCAATCCTTTGCTGGGTGGAGCCTCTCAGAGGACAGTTATGCTAGTCTCCTGTCTGCAAGCATAGCAAAGTATTACTAATAGTGTCAGGGGTTGACTATATCCCATGGGGTGGACCTGAAGTTCGTCTAGTCATTGGTTGGCCATTTCCTCAATCTCTGATCCATCTTTATCTCTATATATCTTGTACAGAGGATAGATATTCTGTCAAAGGTTTTGTGGGTGGGTTGGTGTTCCCCTCCCTCCAATGGCAGTCCTGCCTGGCTTTAGGAGGAGGGCACTTCAGTTTCCATATCCCCTACTGCTAGGATTCTCAACTAGAGTCACTCCCATATGATATCAGGAGTCTGACCTGTCACAGGTCCCCAGTTAGTTCCAGAAGATCCCATCCCCATCAGTTTCCCTTCTCTCTCCCAGCCCTACCACCTCCAACCCCTGCTTTCCCCCACCTGATCCCCAACCTCATTTCCCTCCCACCCCATCTCTCACCCAGTTTCATCTCTTCATCTATCTCTAATGTCTATATTTTTCCTATTCTGAGTGAGATTCAAGCATTCTCCCTTGGGCCTTACTTGTTTCTTAGCTTCTTTGGGTCTTCGGATTGTAGCATGATTGTCCTGTACTATATGTCAATATTCACTTATAAGTGACTACATACCATCTGTGCCTTTCTGGGTCTAAGTTACCTCACTTGGGATGATCTTTTCTGGTTCCATATATTGCCTCCAAATTTCATGATTTCCTTGTATTTAATTGTTGAGTAGTATTCCATTGTGTAAATGCACCACATTTTCTTTATCCATTCTTCAGTTGAGAAACATCTAGGTTGTTTCCAGGTTCTGGCTATTATGAAAAAAGCTGCTATGACCATAGTTGAGCAAATATCCTTATGGTATGGTAAAGCATCTTTAGGGTATATACCTAGGAGTGATATAAGTGGGTCTTGAGGCAGAACTATTCCTGATTTTCAGAGGAAGGGCCAAATTCATTTCAAAATGGTTGCACAAGTTTGCACTCCCACAAGCAATGGAAAATGTTCCCCTTGCTCCACATCCTAGTCAGCATGTGCTGTAACTTGAGTTTTTGATCTTAACCATTCTGACAATGTGTAGGATGGAATATCAGAATTGCTTTGATTTGCATTTCCCTGATGAGTAAGGATGTTGAGGCTTTCTTTACGTGCTTCTCAGCCATTAGAGATTCCTCTGTTGAGAAATCTTGGTTAATTCTGCATTTCATTTTTAATTGGATTATTTGGATTGCTAGTGTTTAATTTCTTGCTTTTTAAAAATATATTAGATATTTACCTCTGTTGGATGTAGGATTGGTGAAGATCTTTTCCCAATCTGTAGGCTCCCATTTTGTCCTACTGATAGTGTTCTTCACCTTTCAGAAGCAAAGTTTGTTTTCAGTTTCATAGGGTCCCATTTATTAACATTGATCTTAGTGCCTGAGCTATTGCTGTTTAGCTAAGGAAGATGTCTCCTGTGCCTATACGTTCAAGGCTATTCCCCACTTTCTTTTCTATTATATTTAGTATATCTGGTTTTAAGTTGAGGACTTTGATTCACTCAAACTTAAGTTTTGTGCCGGGTGATAAATATTGGTCTATTTTGATTCTTCTGCATGCATCCATCCAATTAGACTAGCATCATTCGTTGAAGGTGCCTTTTTTCCCCATCCATTGTATGGTTTTGACATCTTTGTCAAAAATCAGGTGTCTGTAGGTATCTGGGTCTATTTCTGAGCCTTTGATTCAATTCCATTGACCAACCTGTCTGTTTTTATGACAGTACCATGTGTTAATTATTACTATTATTTTTTATAATTTATTTTTTATTTCTTAAAGTTACATCTCAATCACAATCCCCTCCCTACTCCCCCTTCCAGTCCCACCCTTCCACCCTCTTCCCTCTCAACCCCCCATCCTCTACCTTTTTTTTTCTTAGTTTAAGGTATGTACAACTTGAAATCAGGAATGATGATACCACCAGAAGTTCTTTTGTTGTATGGGATTGTTTTTGCTATTCTGTTTTTTTCCCATATGAATTTGAGAATTGATCTTTCAAAGTCTGTAAAGAATTGAGTTGCAATTTGGATGGGAACTGCATTGAATCTGTAAATTGCCTTTAATAAGATGGCCATTTTTACTGTTAATCCTACTGATCCATGAACATGGGAGATCTTTCCATCTTATGATATCTTTTTGAGGTAATTTTGTAACCAGCCACATTGTTGAAGGTGTTCATCAGTTGTAGGAGTTCTCTGGTAGAATTTTGGGGGTCACTTTATATACTAACATATCATCTGTGAGTAAGGATACTTGGACTTCTTCCTTTCCCATTTGTACCCCCCTTGATCTCAATTAGTTATTTTATTATTTTAACTAGAACTTCAAGTACTATGTTGAATATATATGAAGATAGTAGGCAGCCTTGTCTTGTTCCTGATTTTAGTGGAATTGCTTTAAGTCTGATTGGTTTTTTCTACTCCCAATCAATTGTCTTATTACATATTATCTTAACCTGTAAGTCTAAGAGTATGTGTTTGCTAAGTATGCAACAAAATAGAGAGAATATAAATACTCATTTTGTGTGGAGAGGGTCAGATTAAATTTTAAAAGGCTGTTTCTTTTAAATGTGAAAAGGAAGAGATTTTTCCAAAGGTGTTCAGTTTTCCTCTCCAGATTTTCATGTGCCCTGCCAACAACCATACACAGGACAAACACATGCACTCATAATCATAAAGCCGGGGTTGGTGGTACATGCTTTAATCCTTGCAATCAGGAGGCAGAGGGAACCTGAGCTTTATGGGTTCAAGACCTACCTGATCTACATAGCAAGTCCCATACATAGCATGACCAGCCAGCTACACAGTGAGACTTTGTCTCAATAAACAAAATAAAATCTAGAACAATTCAATAAAGGCTTATGCTGGATTTCCTTTTTTTTTTTTTTTTTTTTTTTTTTTTTTCTTTAGGGGAATAAAAAGAGAGGTCCCTGTGAGCTTTTCCCTAGTTAGATGTTTTCATCTCAAAACACATAAATATATCCTGTTCTGGCTTCCTTTAAAAATTATTATATAAGTTATACAAATTAATTATTTCATTGTGACATTTTAATACATATGTAGATGTCCTTTGAGCATAGTTGTTCACACCATTCATCTCCCTATCTTTATTCCTTTCTTCATCTTTTCTTCTTCTGTTTTGAATTCCAAAGGAGAGCAACCACATGATAATTATTACATTGAAGTTAGCATAGTACTCCATAAAAGAACATGTGTATGCATCTGTGAGTGTGTGTGTGTGTGTGTGTGTGTGTGTGTGTGTGTGTGTGTGTTTGAAAGTGTGCACTTCAGTGTTGGAACTCCCAGAGCCAAGACAAATTAGACCCCTGGAGCTTGAGTTAAAGGTCTTTGTTAACCTCCTGATGTGAGTGGTGGGAACCAAACTCTGCAAGTGCAGCAGGTGCTCTTAACTGCTGAACCATCTCTCCTGCTCTCATATTTTTATTATCCGTATTATGTATGTTTCACCTGACCTTTATCTGACAAAGGCTCTTTTTCAATAGTCTTGTATGAAAGTGTGTCTACAGTCCAAATACTAGAAATTCATTGGTAAAAGGATATTTGAACTTCATTTGTCAATTGTCACACCCAAAATAAGCCTCTAAGAGCCTCCAAATTATACCAGTAATATTGGCATATGGGTATGTTTGTGTCTGGTAAAGTCAGTAGTGTGCTGGTATTTCAGTTTGTGTCTAGTTAAAGGAACAACTCTATTTTTCACTTCACAGTTAATTAGATTAATCTTAAATACGTTAGTACTGTTTACATTTATTCTCTTTTGAAAGACATATTCCGATGTTTAGAGTACCATACTAGTAACTGTACTGATTTAAAGGAGAACTTTGTGTGTTATCAATATCTTTGTATTTAGTGTTTTTTTTCCCCTGGGTACTGGATGTTTAAATTTAGAGTTTATTTTTTGTATTTCTTTTAGTGTTAAGGTTTTAAATTCTCATGTATTGAAAATTGACTTCTAAAAACTCTGAATTACATGTTTTTGTTAGGAAATAAACTCCTGTGCAGATTTATTTATATGTTCAAAATTTCCTATATTAATCCACTTTGAAACTTTAAAGTACTTTCCAAAAACCAATACTGTACTCATTACTAGTTTTCTTATGTCTAATGAAAGAATCTCGTGTGTGTGCAGATACATTGTTACATGAATGTCTTTAAAATAGTTACTAAATAAATCAACCATCATATTCTCAGATGTAAAAGAATTATAAAATTATTATTAATATTTACTTTGGTATAAACTTAATAAATCAGTCTATGTGCATGTTATACATTTTTAAATTGCTATTTTTTAAAATAGTATATGCCAGTGAAACTTTTTGTCCATAATTCCTACTTTATAACTATCTAGAATAGAAGAAAAATGTCAATGGATATTACTTGAGCCAGGTGAATGGCAAGTTTAAATTCCAATAGTTCATCTTCATGTCCTTGTTTATACTTTGAATCATCACCAAGACCATTGTAGGGACCTCTAATCTTTACAAGAGATACCCAGAGTCAAAGTCAGTACTGTGCCTCTTATTGGGATTTGAGAAAAAAAAGGATTAGCATTCTCATTTAATAATGTACATAAAATATCAATGGATATTGTAGAATATGTTAAGTACATTCATATACACATACAACCAACACACAAACACACACACACAAACACCCAAAACCAGACACAGAAAGAGTGTGTATGTTTTGGTATAGATTACTTTTTAAAAAAAAACATGTGTTTGATTACATACTCCATCTTCATTTATCAATGAATCAATGTTTAATCCTATCAAATTGAATAAAGAATGTATGAAACATATTGCTTGGAGTGAGAAATCTCATACATTGTAAAAGATATAGATTTGTGTAGATAAACAAAAAGAAACAAAGGAAAACAAAAGACTATAAGAGACCTTAGTGTCTTTAGTTGAATAAAATGTCTTCAATGGTAAGTGAGTAGTCAAGGGCTGCTGGCCTCATGGAAAACACTGCTGTCCAAAATTGGAAGAGCTTTAAAGAGGAATTGGGCCTCGATATGCATCTTCAAAGTACAGGGAGATTTTTAATAATAGTAAAGGATTGGAAGAGTAAAGAGACTTTCAAGAAACAATCAGGAAGTGAGTGGTGATTCAACGGGAAATGCCAGGGATGAAAAATGATATGTCCAACATTATCCATTCTCAAGCAACGGGAAGCAGAATAAAGATCAGAAGATGAAGACCGTATCTCTGTTTTCCCATGAAAACTTTTCACTTAAAAAAAAAAGTCTCTACTTGCCTAAAATCCCAAATTCATTTCCATGGAAGGTACTTACATATTCATGTGCTGTTTAGATATTTTTAAAGGGATTTAAAGACACAAATTATAACTAATATTATTTTCTTCTATTGGAGAAATAGATTCAAAAGGTCTTATTTAAGGAAATTTTAGGTTAAAGATTTAATATTTATAACATTCTAAAATAAAGTAAATATTATGATTTGTGTTTATAAGATAAAAGTTTACTGACATAATCTGGGAGAAAGTTGATAAAGGCAAATCTGTATTGTAAGAAGTAATTTTATTGCATAACTGTCTATAGTTCCTTGGAACTTAATCTAAATAAAAGATGATATAATAGATCTTGTGGAGAAAAAGGCAAAACATGATGATGGGTGATTATGTAGAGATCTATAAATCAACATTTCTTCATATTCTACAGTTTTCACAGACTCTAAGCAAGTTCATTGAATGAAAAGAGTTTGTCCTCCTGAACATCCATACATTGTCTCCTGCAGTGCCAACACATATCTCTAATTTGTGAAATCTTTATACTCAGACCAACTGAGCCTGAGACAAAGGTGCTGATACCTAATCTTCTGCATATCTTAAGTTAGTAAAACAAAACAAAACAGCAACAAAAACAAACCAATAATGACAATTAAATATTAAATCCCTTACATAGGATTTCTGAAAGTGCAATTCAAAATTACTGGCATTAAAATTGTAGTGGTTTGGGAAAGAAGTGACAGTAGACAACTCAATAATAGAATAGACAGTACCCTGATGTGCTAGACATACAAGTTCTGATAAGAATGTATAAAGCATCTATCATAGTATAAATATGTCTTTCTCATTATTAATGTAAATTTTAGACACACTTTAAAACCTTTAACATATTCTAAGAAAGGTTATAACTAAGGAAAAGGGTTGTAGAAAAAAATAAAGTATAGTTCCTCCTTCCAATGTACAGGGGGGAATACTTACTGGTTTTTGTGTAGGGAGAATGATAGAGTAATAGGTAAACAATAGTCTCTGACTCTACCATGAGAACATGTTAAGGAGATAAACAATGTTTTAATATGCTTGTCTGTTTATTGTGCCACTTAATCTCATCATCAGAGACACCCTTGAAACAGCCTGCTGATCATCTTTAGTTGCTGTCATAGCACTATACTGTAACATAAACAGGAAGCCCTCCCATTGATTTGGTTAGGGAGGAGATGAAAGTGAGCACATTTTAACTTAGAGAGCACTTCCTGGGGGAAGT
This sequence comes from Lophiomys imhausi, assembly GCA_907164525.1. Classification (NCBI taxonomy): domain Eukaryota; kingdom Metazoa; phylum Chordata; class Mammalia; order Rodentia; family Muridae; genus Lophiomys; species Lophiomys imhausi. The sequence continues at coordinate 1,805,508 of CAJQZJ010000153.1, read as the reverse complement.
TCAAGAGCTCTGACTCTTTTTGGAGCTTTACAGAACAGAAAAGGATTTAATATGTGTCTTATTCAGAGATGACTTCAAATGGGGCTTTAAAAAGAGGAAAAATAATCACCATTGAACACCCTCAACTTTGAGGAAATTGTGGATATATGATATATGTGATGGGGTGTAAGGAACTAATCTCATAAGACAATGCTGGTTGGTGAGGTGAAAATCATTACTAAAATCTTTCTCAAATGAGATGCCCTATTAAACAAGTTCATAACAATTCAGGACTTCCCAAAAGTCACCCAGAAAGATGTATCTTCCAAGATTCATTGCTGTACCATATAATAATTACTGAGGTGATACACTGTGGTGAAACTGCAATTTAATTATCAATTGTATTTATTAATAAGTGTAAGCTATAAGATTAGGCCAGTGGAGCAGTCGGCAGCCTGGCAGAGCAGCCAGCAACCTGACTTGTCTTGAGGAAAAAGCCCTGGACCAAGGGTGGCCTATACCACCTGTAACCTAAACTCTGTTAACTACTATAAGTTGTTATATTAGGCCAGTAGAATTGCCTGTGGCTTGGCAGGAGGTTCGCTGGAGTTCAGTCGGAAGCCAACAGCCCTGGATTTCTTGGACTGACAGCCTATAATCTGCTGTGGTCCTTTCCCCAATAATTATATACACCAAGACCTTTTAATGTCTCAAAGCTTAGCCCTTAGCTGGGCAGATTCTCAATTAAATAATCTAAATTAACCCAGACCACCTAATCCCAAACCACATGTGCCTGTTATTATCTTCCAGAATTCTCAGACATATCTATTTGCTTCCATGCCTCCTAGTGGAATGAGTGATTCCTCTAGGTAAAATGCAGGGTTCCTGTTTTAATCTCAGGAAGTCCCACCTTCCTATACTCTTTCTGCCCAGCTAATTGGCTATCAGCGACTTTTAATAACCTATCAAGAGAATGCCTCAGATGCAGCAGTAACCAGATCTCAGCATTGAAATCAGCCTATCAGACGCAATGTTATTAGAACTTCCTCAACATCTCCCCCCTTAAGTCTAACAAAAGGCTCCATTCATAATGACAATAAATACAACAATAAACACAATATAGTAACAATAAAAATAAATACAATAAACCCAATACAATGAAAACTAAAAGGTGTGACATACATTCTTAATGTCCTGTCCATATGTATTTGACCAGTCAACTAGGAAATATATTCTATTATATATCTCTCTTGATGAGCTTAAAGATCTGTACCTAATTCAACCTCCATCCTAACTTACATTATTAACTAAATCATCTTACCCTTAAAACATAGGCTATAATTCTGTAGTCTTCAATCACATCAGAAACCTGAGAAGGATAAATATAACTGATTAATAGGAAGTAGAGAACAAGAAACTTCCAAAACTATGAAATGACAGACAGAAATGGCTGCCTAGACAGTTCCCAGTTTCTATAACATTGGAGCATCATCTTCACCCTTTTGGCCAAGCATATCTCACAGACTTAGCTGTGGAGCAGGAAATAAGATTTGCCTATTCTGTCTTTGCAGGATCAGGACACCAATTTACCAGCATTGAAGCTTTGGTCCATCATTGGACTATATATAGTCTATTGAGAGAGCAGAGGGCATTTCTACCCATTAAGAATTATCTCATAATAGAGATTTTTTGATGCTCATCATCTCCTTCCAAATCCAATGGGAGCTGTCAGGAACTGACAGTCTCATGTCAAAGAATTTTTAAAATAATAAAAATATCTTTAAATTCCATATTCTATAGATCTCTTGAGGTTTTTGAAAGCCATCTATCCATATCCCTTAAGTAAGCAAATGTTGCTTGTCTCTAACAACTAACTATCTGATTAACTTAGAAAACATTTGAGATTAACTATCTTAATTATCCTAATAAAATCACAAGTTTCAATGACTATCAACTTGAATTTCTTAATTATCCTAAACAGTTTGTGATTGTGCTGTCAAAAAGAGTACAACTTCACATTGCAATTTTAATAATTACATAGGTACAATGCCTAATCAAAATATAGCCTTAATTTTCTATCAATATATAAAGATCTATAGGAGTAGATTCAATAATCTACCTCTTTTTTTCCTATCATTCTCATATGTCTATAACCTTAATTATGTATTAATAACAAGGATCTCTAGGAGTAGATTCAATAATCTATCCTTTTATCTTATCAATTCTATATCTTATACCCATACCCCCCTCTTTTTTCTTTTCACGTCTTCTCTCCTTATATAAGAGAGAAAGAATAAAGAAAAAGAAAGAGAGAAATCCCTGAGTCTAACCTCCTATACCTTGCTTAACAAGACCATATAATAGTTTGTAACCATTCCCCCCAAACAACATCTATAATCCATCAAATGACCAAAGAATCATCCACCCCACTTTTTGAGAATGGGATGTCATTCCCTTAAAACTGCTTCCTGCTGAATTGGGACATAGAAAGCTTGTTTGGGGGCCCAAATAAAATGGAAAAAAAACTGGTTAACCAATTCAATAATAACATTTGTTGTCCAGTCTCTATGTGCTCAGCAATTTGAATGTCCTGAGCAGTTTGAAGCTGAACTTTGGGTAGGAAAGTTCAGGGCTTTATTGAAGTCCTCTCTGGAACAGTCTGTGAGGCTGACCATCTTTGTAAGTAATTTTGAAGTTGTTCTGTATGCAGATTTTGGAGGAAACAGCTATTGAGGCAGTCTATGAGGCTGGATAAACTGGATTGTTTGTCTTGTCTTCTTTGGTGTCTGATCTCTTTTTCTTCAAACTTTCCAGTTGTCCAGTGGTCTCTGGACTCCTTAGATAGAAGCTTTTCTTCTTAATGGAAAGATAAGAACAGAAACCTACCCTAACCCTGGCTCTAGGGTATTTTTTTGGGCATGGAACTGTTTTTTTTTTTTTTTTTTTGGGAAAAAAAAAAAAAAAAAATTATCTTTAAAAAGAAATCTTGAAAATTTGAAACTAAATCTATCTTTAAGTGTATATATATATAAAACATAATAATCTTAACTTTCTATTAATATGTATTATAAAAAACAATCTTAAATTTCTATTGATATCTATTACTATAACAAAATAATCCAAAGTTTTTAATAATAAAATAGACAAAAAATAGAGTGAGGGAAAGAAGAAAATCCATGAATCCAACCCTGATTTTTTCACAACACATATCATATATCCATTCATCCTAGACAACAACAAACAATCACAACACATAACATATCACACTACAAAGAACTTCCATCCCATCTCTTGGGAATGGAGGTGTAAATATTTTTGGGTACCTTCTAAAAATTGAGATAGTGGCAAATTCCTTGCAAAGTTAGCTATAGCTTTTGTTGTCCAGTCTCTATATGATAAACCATTTTTGGGTTATCCCTTCAGTAAAGCCCTGAAATTCAGCTTCTGTCTACAAACTTCTTAGGACGTTTAAATAGCTGAGCAAAAAAGGACTGAACATCAAATGATTCTATTAACATGCTTAACCATTTCTCCATTCTTATTTGGGCCCCAAACAGGTTTACTATGTCCCAAATCAGCAGGAAGTCATTTTAAGAGACCGACAACGTCCCATCTCCAGAAGATGGGATGGGTGATTTTCCCTCCTTTGGTCATTTGATGGGTTATAGATACTTCTTGTTATTTAGGGGGAGAGATTACAAGCTGTGACATGGTCTTGTTCAATATGTTTTGGAGGTTAAACCCAGGGACTTCTCTCTTTCTTTTCTGTATTCTTCTTTCTCTCCTATGTAGGGGTGAAAAGACTTGAGAAAAAATGGGATATAGACATAATGATAAAGAAAAAAAGGACAGATTATTGAATATGCTCTTATACATTTGTATATTGATACAAAATTAATATTATATTTGTCTAAATTGGTATTGATCTTTGTATATTGATGTAAAATTAAGATTATATTGGACTACATTGGTATTGATCTTTGTATATTGATAGAAAATTTAGATTATATTTGGCCACATTGGTATTGCTCTTTGAATATTGATACAAATTAAGGTAAACTCTTTTTAGAGGTTACACTAGGTAACATTTAAAAATGAAATGTGATATTTGTCCTTTTGTTAGCAACTGTCATAAACTTTTTAGGATAATTAATAAATGCAAACTAATAGTCATTCAAGCATTTCATTTTGTTAGGTATTTGGGCAGTCTATCCCAGTTATTTTCTAAGTTAATTAGAAATCAAGTTGCTAAGAGACAAGCAACATTTGCTTATCCAAATATAAGAAATAGATAGGTGGTCTTCAAAAACCTCAAGAGGTCTGCAGAATATGGCATTCAAAGATGTTTTCTTAACTTAAGATTTTTTTGATATTGAGACATGTCAGCTCCTGACAGCACCCTCTGTTCTACTCCAAGCAGAAGATGAGCATCAAGGAATCTCCAATTGGAGATGGTTGAATTAGTGGCAAGCCTATCTGTTGGCAAGAAAAATCCCTTGCTTCAACTGTAGACAGAATGCTGTCCAAATAGAACAAAACTTGGAAGCATGTAAGTCGACAGGGTAGGCAAGTCCTTCATTATTCCTGCTTTACAATCAATGTCTGTCAGAGATATGGGGCCAAATGGCTGAAGATTGAAGCTGTAATGTATGGAGAGAAATTGGGAACTGTCCAGACAGACACTGGTATGTCATTTCTTAGTTTTGGAAGCTGCTGGCCCTGCACTTCCTGTATAGTCAGATATATTTATCCCTCACAGGTCTCTGATGTGTTTGAAGACTATATAGCTACAGTCTCATTGTTAAATTTTGAGTTTTTAGGAATTAAGAGGGTGTTCTGGATCTAAGAAGATGTTTTTAAAATTGTGATTCAAGTTAGGAAGGAAGCTGAGTTGGATATAGAACTTTAAACTCATGGAGATGGTTAGATAGTAGAATGTTAAAGTCAGGTGCCAAATACGTATGGACTGGACACTGGGAATGTATGCTCAGCCATATAATTCTCATAATTGTAGCCTAATTATTTCTGTTGTTTTGTATTGTATTTGTTGCTAAAAGAGAAAGAGCCATTTGTTGGACTGAAATGGGGGGAGGAGATATACCTTAAACTTAAAAAAAAGGAAATGGATGGGAGATTTCAGGGGGAAAGGGTGGGAGGATGGGACTGGAGGGGGGAGTAGGGAGGGACTGCGATTAAGATGTAACTTGAAAAAATAAAAAATAAATTAAAACAAGGGAGTAAATTAAAAAAAAGAATGGCAAAAAAATGATTTGCATTCAAATTTTTTTAAGAAAAGAATGATTGAACCTGTGTGTTAGGCTGAATCTTCTGGTCTATTTGTGTTGTAGTTTCTGTCTTTCAGTCCTTGGCTCTGAAAATAAAGTTTTTCTCTAAATTTGAGCAAGTGAAAGGCATAGTACAACTTTGTAAGCCCATTTAAAGCACTAAACCCTATCCATGCCAGATGAAAGATTGGAATAACATGATCACTATAAATTTAATAAAATACTCTTACCATGCGAAGACATTAATGTCTCAGCTAATAGGAGGTTCTCCCTGGTTAGATCTAATCTTTAAAAGTTTTGTTGGTAATCATATTTTTTCATTCCCTGTAGACACATAGGCATAGCCACATTCCCAAATTAAAGCCATTGCAGGTTTCCATTCTAAAGTTCAAATATCCTTATAATATATTGGTGTCGCATCCCCCTCGACCAGCAAGGACGACACAACTCGCAAAAGCTATTCTCAAGCAGTTTATTCAGGTCCCTTGAAAACAGTCTTCTGAATGCCCGGGCAGACCCAACCCACAGGCTAAATACTATATGAACAGCCAATCAAGTAAAGCCACGTGGTACTATCTTAGAGGCCCACGTATGCGGAAGCAAGCCAGATCAGCGGTCTTAGCCAAATATGGACTTGTTTACCACCGACAGCGCTCACCGTTGGGCTGGTGGAAGGCGGAAACCGGCGCCATCTTTAGGGTGCGGCACGTCGCAGCTCTCTACAGTTCCCCCTTTATTATTATTATTATTTTTTTTTAAAGTTGGTAGAAGTCCCTGGAAAGGCTATGTAATCCCCATATCTGGGGATCTCACGGTGGGCCTGAGCCTGTAGGAGGGCGGTGCTCAAACTCTTACCTGTCTCTGGGTCAGCCTCCCCACTCGGGACTGCCCTGTCTTAGGTGGCTGAGACTTACCAGTCTACTCCGTCATTGACTTGCCAGACCCTAATATCCGTGGAACGAATACCTCAGTGGGCAGGGACTATGCTCAGTGAAGATTTAAGGCTTCATGGCAGCGAGCCATGCCTGAGGGGACTGGCCCGCCTCAATGGCGACAAGGGCCTGTATAATCATGGCTGCATTACACCTTTGTATGGCTCTCATTTTGTAGACGCACCATAGGCAAACCAGAGAGGCTAGTATCATCAGTATCGCCAAAGAGCCTACGCCCGCCCATTCCTTAAGATGATCCATAGCTGTCTGTATCCAGGAAGTCAAATCAGTAGCCAGGCTCAGATCCACCCGAGTGGAATTGATGTGGAAGATTGTCGCTCTCAGCTCTCTCATCAAATTTTCAAATTCAGCCGACCAATCCTGTAAGAGGAACTTTGACAATTGTCTAGACAGATTAGCAGCCTTTGTAAAATTTTGATACTGCACGGAAGTAACACACAAACCTTGCATTTTACACTCACACCCCAATTGTGCTAGTTGCCAAAGAGAATCAATCTGTTCTTGTATTAAATCTATGCGTTGATTAACTATCATAAGGCCTCCTTTGAGATGAGAATTCATAGAGGTCTGAGTATCCAATGCCTGTGCTACAGTGGCTGAGATGTTATTCAGGGCATTGGCAGTCTGTATAGAACTAGACAAGGCAATAGCTGAGGCAGTAGCTCCCACAGCAGCAATAGTGATGGCAGTAACAATAGCTGCAGTGATGCCAAAATCTCTTTTAAACCTGAATAGCATCATGGTATTAGGGGCCTCTACAGGAACTGGTACATATTGAGGCATTCTAGTCACCACAGCCACAGGAAAGGCTGTGGCATTCCAGCACAGGGCATAAAAACATATGCCCGGAGTGCATACTAACTTTTCTTCACACAAGGATGCACTCCCATTACTTACAATCCACAGAAAAGGAGGCCAGAGACATACTGGCGAAGCTGAAAAGGTCTTATTGTGGTAAGAATGAAACAAAGAATTCCAAGTACCAGAGCCACTACCGCTAGAACAATCCAATTTGGTAGCGGACCCTAGGGAAAAATTACCTCTTTGATAAACTCCTCCCCCAAGCATAATGACAGGTCCCAAGTCCATGCAACTTCCATTTACCCCACACAAAAGCCACAAATCAAAAGGATTGGGGGAAGTCTGCTGAGGATCCCTAGTAGATATATCAAGCATTCCTGTACAAGACTTATTCACTATATTACTAATCATGGGGCTAAAGGAAAAATAAT
>CAJQZJ010000153.1:1720882-1758059 GCA_907164525.1 Lophiomys imhausi | reverse complement strand
GGTCCCAGTGACATTGGATTGCTGTGGTGGTTGCAGGCCCCCGATGGAGACAGCTATTGAGGAAGTCTGCCAGGCAGAATCAACTGGGTCACTCGTCCTCCTTGGTGCCTGATTCTGCTCTCTGCTGAGGTTTCCACTGTCCAGCCGTCAAATTAATATTTTAATATTACTCAAGACAAACCCTCATATTTTAATATTTTCAAAGATAATTCATTTTGACTCATGTGTTTCTATTTTATTTAAAGGAATTGGGGAATGATGCTGTACTCCAGAAGTGTAATTAAATTCTCTATCAGAATCCTCAGAAGAAATATCTTTGAAAATATTAAAATATGAGGGTTTGTCTTGAGTAATATTAAAATATTAATTTTAAACCCTTACAGCTTCATTTTAGCCTTCTAACATTCAGAACTATGGGATAATAAATATGTACTGTTTATGTTGCTATATGTGTGTTAAGTTGTTAAAAGAACAATGGTATGCTAATATACATAGTATCCAAGATTATTTATGCACATGGTGAGGTTAATATGGCATGCAATACACTTTGAAGTGAGGAGGACACTGAAATATAAATCCACAAAATGTATTCACAATTTTTCATATTCTTTACTTTTTACTAATAGTATTAATACTTGGCAATATTGGATGTAATTCAGGTGTCCAATGATTAAAAAATGAATGAATAAAGAAAAAGATGTATTTCCACACAATTGTATTGCCATGAAGAGGGATATGGATCTCATGTGTACTACAATGTGGAAGGGTATTATAAGAATTGTGCTGAGTGAAATAATTCAGTAAGGAAATCAAACACACTCTTATGAATAATTATGTTTGAAATATTCAGAATAGCCAAGTCTATTGAGATAGAAGTGATTTAGTTACCCAGGACTAAGATGGGTGGAGGGACTGAAGGGTTGTGATACATGTGTGTTTGTGTGTGTGAGGGGGTGTAGGGGTAATGAAAATGCCCCATGCCATGGGAAGTTATTTGTTCTTTCTACTGTGTGAAGACAGAATGTCATCACATGTGAATAAGGGAACATGCTTCTCTAGAAAACAAACTCACCATTGTGCACTGTTGATTTTAACTTGAATTTCTCAACCTCCACGATTTTGAGAAAGAAATTTCCATTCACAAAATAAGCAAACTGAATAACAGAAGAAGAAAAGAAAAATACAAATATTGACTTGTGATTATTATACAATTTAATATGTACCAGTATTAATGTACAAATTCTGTTGTGTGGATTATGTATCAGGAAAACCATCACCAAAACAGTACTAGAAACATCATGCCTGGAGAACTAAGTCTGTCTGCACAGAGGCTCTCTTTCCTTGGTGTCCAACCATCATTCTGGAACTTTGCCTCATGGTCATTCTGGTCATTTTTCTTTCGTTTCTCTTGAATTTCACTTATTCTTGTGCAGCAGAAGTCCTGGTTAAACTGTCAAGGATGGGTTCAAGACACATTCTTCAAACATGTATGATTTAACAAAGTGGTTATTATATCCTGATACATAGTGGATCATTTAGCTGAAATTATACACAAAGTTTGGGTAATTTTTATTCAAACTCTAAAACTGTGCCTCACTGTATTTATGCTTTCAATGATAGAACAAAATTTCAAATATGGGTCAGTAGATCATGTTTATGTTACTGTTCTCCTTCTGTAGCATTTGGAATTCTGTCTTCATTACTCATATTGCAAAATATGTTTGATAATTTATTGAACTCCTTTTACTCTGTGGGTGCCAGGGATCAACCTCAGGTCGCCAGGCTTGGTGGCAAGAACCTTTACTAGCTGAGCTATCTCTCTGCCCCTCCTTATCTGTTTTTAATTGACACACTTTAATTTATAAACTAAAGTATACTTATTAGATATCAGTATAGAGTATGTAATTAGAAAATCAGGAAAATTAGCACATCTTTCTCTTCAAATATTTACTATTTTTGGGAAATCTCCAACTTTTCCAGTTATTTTAAGAATAAAGTCATAAACTGTTGTAGACTGTATTTGTGTTAAAAGCCATTGGAAATAGTTCCTGTTTCCTCACTGTGCTTTGGTTTCTTCTGTTGTCATTTGTACCCACTTGCCCCAGTAGCTAGCTTGAGGTATTGTGCAGGTTGTAGTTAGTTGTTGTTGAATTTCACTTTTAATTCCTAACTAGCAACAATAGGTCATTACTAAGAATAAATATCAAAGTAAAATTGAAAACACATTTCCAAGAATGGAAGAGTATAAAGCTCTGTATAGGAAAAGTCAAGCTAGGCTGGGAAGGTGGCTTAGTCAGTAAGTGACCAGGCAAGCCTGAGTTCCTGAATCCAACTTCCTACGAACCAATGGGCAAAGCATGACAAGGCTGGGTATGAGAGGCTGTGCTTGTAATCACTGTTCCTGGAAGGCACAGAAGGGAGACTCTTGGGCTTGATGACCAGTGCAGCCAATTGAGAAACTCCATGTGAGGGTGGGTCACTGTCTCAAATAACAAGGTGAAGAGTGATAGGGAAGACATACTACATTGACATTTGATTATCACATGTATTCACATGTATGCAGAGACACCTAAACATACACACACACACACGCACACACACACACACACACACACACACACACACACACACACGCACACACAGAGAGAGAGAGAGAGAGAGAGAGAGAAGAGAGAGAATAAATAAATAAACAGATAAAGAAAGAAAAAAGAAACAAATGAACAAAGTTAGGAAATTACCTAATTCAGATTGATTCATTGGTGAAATCACAAGTGGTTTCTCCCATTGTAGCAATATGAAATCGAATTTTTGAAAGTATTATCATTTTTTAGTAACTAAGTCAATAGCCTATAGCTACTTTGAAAGTAATACAGATAGTTGGCAGATGTGTAAAGATTAAGGAGCATACGCAGTGTTTCAAGTTTTTCAATTGATTCTAATGACTTTTTTGTTTGCTCTTTGGTTCACTTTGGGGGAATTGTTACATAACCCAGGATGCCCTAGAATAAATCCTGTAGCTCAGGTTGATCTTTAACTAAAGATCCTTCTGCCAGTTCTGTACTGTGTCTGTCTCTATAATGACCATGAAATGAAAGACATTTTTCTTCTGGGATGTGGTCCCTGGTAGGCTGCCCGGTGGATGGCTATACACTTGTGTACACACTGCAGGCATTGATTGGACTCAGTGGGTTAACAAAGAATAATGGTGTTGTGAAGAAGGCCTTGTGGGGTAGATCTAGGAACAGATGAAGATGAGGGGGTAGAGATGATCTGATACAAATACATTTAATACATGTATGAAATTCTCAAAGAATAAATACAAATTTATTTTCAAAAAGAAAGACTTACTTTTGCCTTGCTGAATTAGTAGACTTGAATACTATGTCACTGTTTCTCATCGTGACTATTTCCAGCAGCTACAATTAGCATGTATAATGGGCATAAACTAAAATGTAAATTAAATTCTTATGCAATTTCTGACATGACCACCAAGTACATGTCATGGTTATCAAATGTCATCAGGATATTCAAGAAATACCAGAGGCTGAGTGTATATTTTGTGATGCTTAAAAAGAGGATTAATCCTCCTCTTTGTGAGTAGCATCTGGTAGCATCCCCATCAAGCTGACATTGCATTCAGCCACAGAAACTCTGTCCTACTTTTATTTATATTGCTGTAATAAAACATCCAGACAAAAAGAAACTTAGGTAAGAGAGGGTTTATTCTAGTCTACAATTTCAGATTGCAGTACATCACTGTGGGCAATGACAGCTGAAGGATTGCCAAGCAACTAATCACATCAAATCTTCAGTCAGAAGCACAGAAAAATAAATGAGTCCTTGGAGAATACTCAGCTAGCTTTCTCTTCTCTCTCATTTTTTAAAGATTATAATAAAATTACAATATCCTCTCTTCCTCTTCCTCTAAATCCTCCCATATGATCTTCCTTGTTCTTCAAATTCATGGTCTTTCTCTCTCTCTCTCTCTCTCTCTCTCTCTGTCTCTCTGTCTCTCTCTCACTCACTCTCCTTTTTTTTTTTTTTACTAATGGTTGCTAATGGTTATAATACTAACACACACACACACACACTTCTAAATATAACCTGTACTCATGAGTAATCAAGACAAACCCTCATTGGCACGCTCACAGGGCAGTCTGATTTAGGCAATCCCTCAGTGAACCTCTCTTCACAGGTGATTCTAAACAGTCAAGTTAAAAACTTTATCAAACATCTTTTCCCTTTTCATTTTCTCTGTGATAATATTAGTAGCCTGGTTCAGAAGTGAAAGTTTCTCTTTCCTTATGGTTTAAATTAAACTCTAAAATTCATTAACATAGGAATTCTGACTAGTCCAAAGAAACTGTGAGATTCATAAATTATTTGGCTTATTTTATCATCAGTGACATACAACCCTAGATCATTCATGTTAAATTCAATTTTCTAAGTGTCTTTTGTTAATATCTCAAAATCTCGATAGTCCTACTGTAGATTTGGCCTGCTCCCAATTGAGCCCAGAATATTTAGATTAAAGTTGGAGAAAAGGGAAGAATCTTCATGCAGACAACAGCTGCCTGCTTGAAAAGGGACAATTACATGGAAATGTGGCAGTTCAGAGCTCCTGGGATTTGCCTGAACTTCAGTATCAAATAAAACTCTACTACCAGTTGGAAATTTCAACAAATGGTATCAGAAAAGCACACTGGGTACTGTTTATATTTCTACCTCTTATCTGCATGTGTTCCTTTTTTTCTTTAAAGGAAATGAAGTATGAGCTTCCCACACATTTTTTCCCTGCACAGTGAACATTGTGCCTGATAACAAACATAAATCTCTGGCACTACTGCTGTTTTAAACCTATGGCCTATGAATTAATTTTTTTGCTTTCTTTTTTTTTTTTTTTTCATCATGACATGGAAGACATATGTGATTCTTTAATCTGTAAGAACAGCTTCACGTCCCTATTCTTTTTTTTCCTTTATTTTTTATTTCTTCAAGTTACATCTCAATCGCAGTCCCCTCCCTATTCCCCCTCCAGTCCCAACCTCCCACCCTCAACCCCCCATCCTCTTCCCTTTTTTTTTCTTTTAAGTTTAAGGTATATCTTTTTTCCATTAATTAATTTATTTACTTTACATTCTGATCACAGCTTCTCCTCCCTCCTCTCCTTCTAGTCCCTCCTTCTCAATTTCCTTCCCCTATGCCTCCCTCCTTGTCTTCTCAGAGGAGGAGAGACTTCCCATGGATATCAACCCATCTTAGCATATCAAGTTGCAGTAGGACTAGGTGTATATTTTTCTATTGTCAGTTGAGTCATGGCAGCCATGTTAGGGGAAAGAGAACCAAAGGCAAGCAACAGAGTCAGAGGCACTCCCTGCTACTGCTGTTAGAGTTCACACATGAGAACCAAACTGTACATCTGTTACATATGTGTAGGGGGCCTAAGTCCATGCCATGTCTGCTCTCTGGTAGGTGGTTCAGTCTCAGTGAGCCTCTATGAATCCAGGTTAGTTGATTCTGTAGGTTTTCTTGTGGTATCCTTGATCTCTATGGTTCCTTCAATCTTTCCTACCCGTCTTTCACAAGATTTCTCAAACTCTTCTTAGTGTTTGGCAGTGAATCTGTGCATCTGTTTCCATCAGTTGCTGGATAAAGTATCTCAGAGGCCAGTTATTCTAGCCTTCTGTCTGTAACTATGGCAGAATATCATTTTTTTACTATAATGTTTATTTATTAGATCAAGTTACATCTCTATCATAGTTCCCTCTTTCCATCCCTCCCAGTTCCACCCTCCCACCCTCATCTCCCTCTTCCACCCATCCTGCTCCTCCGATGTGGAGTGTCCCTACAAATCAGCCCCTCTCAGTTCAAAAGTCTTATGAGGGCTAAGAGCTTCACCTTGCACAGGGGACCTGGATGGTAGCACTCCCTAGGGCAAATTGTCCCATTGATAGTTAACAAAGTCTATGTTCCTGCTCTTTTTGGTGTGTTGGTTGTAGGATAGTTGCCCTGTATATATGGCTAAATCCAATTATAAGTGAGAAGAAGCCATGTGCATCTTACTGAGTCTGGGTTAGCTCACTCAGGATGAGCTTTTCTAGTTCCATCCATTTGGCTGCAAATTGCATGATTTCCTTGTTTCTGATAACTGACTAGTATTCCATTGTGTAAATGTACTACAATTTTATAATCCATTCATCAGTTGAGGGACATCTGGGTTGTTTCCAGTGTCTAACAATTACAAATAGGAATGTAGATCAGGACATGTCCTTGTGGTTTGGTGAGGAATCCTTTGGGTGGATACCCAGAAGTGGTATGGCTGGATTTCAAGGTAGGGCTATTCCAAATTATGTAAGATATCACCAGACTGATTTCCATAGTGTTTATACAAGTTTGCAACCCACCAGCAATGGAGGAATGTACCCCTTTCTCCACAACTTTGACAGTATGTGCTGTCATTTGAGTTTTTGATCTTAACCATTCTAACAGGTGTAAGATGGAATCTCAGAGTCACCTTATTTGCATTTCTCTGATTATTAAGGATGTTGAGCATTTCTTCAAATGTCTCACTGCCATTAGAAATTCCTCCTTTGTGAATTCTTGGTTAGCTCTGATTCCCATTTTTTGATTGATTTCTTGAGTTTAATTTTTTGAGTTCTTTATATATTTTGGACATTAGCCTTCTATTGGAAGTGGGGCTGGTAAAGATCTTTTCCCAATCTGTTGGTTGCCATTTTGGTCTAGTGACAGTGTCCTTACTGTACAGAAGCTTTGTAGTTTCATGAGGTCCCATTTATTGATTGTTGGTCTTAGGGCCTGAGCTATTGGTTTTCTGTTCAGGAAGTTGTCACCTGTGTCAATGAGTTCAAGGTTTTTCCCCACTTTCTCTTCTATTAGATTTAGTGTGCCAGACTTTATGTTAAGGTCTTTGATCTAATTGGACTTAAGTTTTGTGCAAGGTGATAAGTATGGGTCAACTTTCATTATTTTACATGTTCACATCCAGTTAGACCAGCACTATTTGTTGAAGATGCTGTCCTTTTTCCATTGTATGGTTTTGGTTCTTTCTCAAAAATTAAGTGACCATAGGTGTGTGGCTTCATTTCTGGATCTTCATTCAATTCAATTGCATTGATCCACTAGTCTGTTTCTATACCAGTACCATGCTGTTTTTATTACTATTGTTCTGTGCTATAGCTAGAAATCTGGGATGGTGATATCTCCAGATTTTTTTTTTTTATTGTACAGGATTGATTTAGCCATTCTGGGTTTTTTGTTATACCATATGAAGTTGAGAGTTGTTTTTTCCAAGTCTATAAAGAATTGTGTTGCTATTTTGATAGGAATTGCATTGAATCTGTATATTGAGTTTGATAGGATGGCCATTTTTAATATGATGATCCTACCTATCCATGAGCATGGGAGATCTTTCTATCTTCTGATGTCCTATTCAATTTCTTTCTTCAAGGAGGTGAAGTTCTTGTCATACAGGTCTTTCACTTGCTTGGTTAGTTACCCCCAGGTATTTTATATTGTTTCTGGCTATTGTGAAGGGAGTTGTTTCCCTAATTTCTTTCTCAGCCCATTTATCTTTTGTATAAAGAAAAGCTTCTGATTTTTTTTGAATTAATGTTGTATCCAGCCACCTTGCTGAAGGTGTTTATCAGCTGTATCAGTTCTCTGGTGGAATGTTTAGGGTCGCTTATGTATACTATCATATTGCCTGCAAATAGAGATATTTTGACTTCTTTGTTTCCAATTTGTATCCCCTTGATCTCCTTTAGCTGTCTTATTGCTCTAACAAGAATTCAAGTACTATGTTGAAGAGATATGATGAAAGTGGACATCTCTGTCTGGTCCCTGAGTTTAGAGGAAGTGTTTTAAGTTACTCTCCATTTAATTTGATATTGGCTACTGGCTTGCTGTATATCGCCTTTATTATTTCTATGCCCGTTCTCCCCAGGACTTTTGTCACGAAGGTGTGTTGGATTTTGCCAAATGTTTTTTTTCAGTATCTAGTGAGAAGATAATGTGTATTTTTTCTTTCAGATTGTTTATAGGGTGAATTATGTTGATAGATTTCCATATATTGAACTATCCCTGCATTCCTGGGATGAAGCCTATTGATCATGGTGTATGATACTTTTGATGTGTTCTTGGATTGGGTTTGCCAGTATTTTATTAAGTATTTTTGCATCTGTGTTCATGAGGGAGATTGGTCTGAAGTTCTCTTTCTTTGTTGGGTCTTTGTGTGGTTTAGGAATCAGAGTGACTGAGGCCTCATAGAATGAATTTGGCAGTGTTCTTTCTGATTCTATTTTGTGGAAGAGTTTGAAGAGTATTGGTATTAGCTCTTCTTTGAAGGTCTGGTAGAATTCTGTGCTGAAACTATCTGGCCCTGGGCTTTTTTTGTTTGGGAGACTTTTAGTAACTGTTTCTATTTCTTTGGGGGTTATTGGACTGTTTAATTTGTTAACTTGGTCTTGATTTAACTTTGGTAGTTGGAATCTATCAAGAAAGATGCCCATTTCACTTAGGTTTTCAAATTTGGTGGAGTACAGACTTTTAAAGTAGGACCTAAAGATTCTCTGGATTTCCTCAATGTCTGTTATTTCTCTCTTTTCATTCTGATTTTGTTGATTTGTGTTTTCCCTCTGCCCTTAAATTAATTTGGCTAAAGGTTTGTGTATTTTGTTATTTTCTCAAAGAACTAGCCCTTGGTTTCATTGATTCATTATATTGTTCTTTTTGTTTCTAAGTTGTTAATTTCAGCCCTATGTTTGATGATTTCCTGCCTTCTGCTCTTCATGGGAGTGTTTACTTCTTCTTCATTTTTTCCAACTTCTTCCAGTTCTCCTGTTAAGTTGCTAATATGAGCTGTCACAATTTTCTTTTTGAAAGCACTTAGTGCCACGAACTTTCCTTATAGCACTGCTTCCATTGTGTCCCATAGGTTTGGGTATGCTGTGCCTTCATTTTCATTGGATTTTAAGAAGTCTTTGATTTCCTTCTTTATTTCTTCCGTGACCCAGTGGTTATTCAGTAGAGAGTTGTTCAGCTTATATCCATGTGTAGACTTTCTGTTATATTTGTTGTTGTTGAATTCCAGCTTTATTCCATGGTGGTCTGATAAGATACAAGGTGTTATGTCAATTTTTCTAACTGTTGAGGGATGCCTGTGTCTGACGATATGGTTGTTTTGGAGAAGGTTCTGTGGGATGTTGAAAAGAAGGTGTATTCTTTTGTGTTTGGGTGAAACATTCTGTAGATATCTGTTAGCTCCATTTGGTTCATGACCTCTGTTAGACTAAATTTCTCTGTTTGGTTTCTGTCTAGATGATCTGATCTGTCCATTGTTATGCGTGGGGTGTTGAAGTCTCCCACTACTAATGTGTGGGGATCGATGTGTGGTTTAAGCTTTAGAAGAGTTTCTTTTACAAATGTGGGTGCCCTTGTATTTGAGGTATAGATATTCAATACTGAGATTTCATCTTGATGAATATTTCCTTTAATGAGTCTGTAGGGCCCTTCCCTATCTTTTTTGATTAACTTCAGTTGGAAGTTTATTTTATTTGATATTATGATGGCCACTCCAGCTTGCTTCCTGGGTCCATTTGCTTGGAAAACCTTTTCCCAGCCCTTTAGTCTGAGGTAGCATCTATCTTTGTTAGTGAGATGTGTTTCTTGTATGGACCAAAATGATGGGTCTTTTTTACGGAACCATTCTGTAAGCTTGTTTCTTTTTATTGGGGAATTGAGTCCATTGATATTGATGGATATTAATGACTGAAGGTTGTTATTTCCTGGTATTTTGATGTAGTTGTTGGTTATGTGTTTCTTTTGGTTTAGCTTCAGTGGAGTTTTTTGTTTCCTTTGTACTCTTGGGTATAGTTATCTTCTCTAGGTTGGAATTTTCCTTCTAGAATCTTCTGTAGGCTGGATTTGTGGGTAGATACTATTTAAATTTGGTTTTGTCATGGAATATCTTGTTTTCTCCGTCTATGTTGATAGAGAGTTTTGCTGGGTATAGTATAGTAGTCTGGCTGGGCACCTATGTTCTCTTAGGTCTTGTAGGACATCTACCCAGGCCCTTCTGGCTTTTAAAGTTTCTGAGGAGAAATCAGGTGTAATTCTGATGGGTCTGCCATTATACATTACTTGACCTTTTTCTCTTACAGCTTTTAACATTCTTTCTTTTTTTCTGTACATTTGGAGTTTCAATTAGTATGTGGCAAGAGGACTTTCTTTTCTTATCTAATCTGTTTGGTGTTCTGTGTGCCTCTCGGAATTTCTTTGACATCTCTTTCTTTAGGTTTGGAAAGTTTTCTTCTATGAATTTGTTGAAGAGGTTTCCTGGACCTTAGAGTTGGGAGTCTTCTCTTTCCCCTATGCTTATAATTCTTACTTTCTGTCCTTTCATTGAGTCCTTAATTTCTTGGATGTTGTGGGTGAGAACTTTCTTAGATTTCTCGTTTTCTTTGGTTGTTGTACTGATTTCTTCAATTGAATCTTCCACACCTGAGATTCTGTCTTCCATCTCTTGTATATTATTTTTGATACTCATGTCTGTATTTCCTGTTCTCTTCCCTTGATTTTTCCACCTCCAGGATTATCTCTGCTTTTTTTATTGCTTCTACTTCGAATTTCAAGTCTTGAACAATTTTATTCATTTTATTTATTTCCTGTTCCAATTTGCTTGCCTTTGTCTCCAAATCTTTCAAATCTTTCATTGCCTTGTCTCTTTCCTGTTCATGTTGGGCTGCATTGGCTTGGAGGTCTCTATTGGTATCTCCATTTCTTTCATTTGTAAAATTGAGGATTCTTTATATTCTTTCAGGGATTTAATTTCTTCTTGTAAGGACTCCATCATTTTCCTAAGTATAGATTTGTCATCATTTTCATGTGTTTCAGCTGTGGTGGGTTGTTCAGGGCTTGCTGTGATTACCTCGCTGAATTTTGTTGGAGTCATATTTCCCTGATTTTTGTCAGTTTTGGACTTTTGCTGACCTTTATCCATCTGGTTGCCTAAGCTGATAGTTCCTGATGTCTTCTGGGCCCTTTCAGTGGCACTGCAGGTCTTTAGGGTGTTACAGTGACCATGTGAATATTGGGCACTCAGGTAGCCAGATGGTACCTCTATCTGACAGTTGGAGCTGCCTCCCAAGGCTCTGCAGTGATCAGACCTGTGGGAGACTGTATTGGTGCAGGAAGAGCAGCCCTCTGCCCTGTCTGGGCTCAATGTCCTCCCAAGTGATTGTATATGCAGTAGAGGGATCTTTATGTCCAACATCTTTCTGGGTAAGCCCAGATATGCTTGTGCCTCCCAGCCAGCTGCTCTTCTGGAGATAAATCTTGGTGTCCCCGTAGTTCTCCTATATGGAATGGTGGCATGGAAGCTGAATCCTCTGGAGCTGGTGAGTACCCCGGTCTGAGACTTGGAACATTTCCTTGAGTATTTGCATGGCTCATGCCTGCTTCTGCGGCAGGGTCTGCACTGGACTCTGTTCTGTGCTGGGCTCCATGCTGGCCTCTGCTCTGGACCCCAAGCCTATGTCCCACATCGCTGGCCTCTGCTTTGGGTCCCAAGCCTGTTCTCCATGCTGCTGGCCTCTGCTATGGGCCCCAGGACTGTGTCCCAGTAGTCCCTGGCTTCACTGTGTGAAACCTCGATGGTTTGTGCTTCTCATGTTGTTGATCAGTTTGTTTATAATTCTGCGATGTTGTAGTTATTTTCCTTGTGCTCAAAATGTGTCCTTGTCTTCTGCCGCCATCTTGGATTTCCTGGCAGAATATCATTAATAGTATCAAGAATGGGCTCTCTCTCATGACATGGGTCTCAAGTTAGTTGAGTCATTGGTTGATCATTCATTCAGTTTCTGCTCCCTCTTTATACCTGAACATCTTATAGGCAGGACAAATTGTTGGTAGAAGTTTTTGTGAATGGGTTGGTATCTCATGTTCCATATTCTCTACTGCTGGGAATCTTAGCTAAAGTCACCCTCATAGATTCCTGGGGATTTCCATTATCCTAGCTTTCTAGGTAGTCCCACAGATGCTCTCCACCCCCACTGCTTCAAGCTCTCTCTCCCAGTTCTTTTTCTCACCATCCTTCCCACACTAGATTCCTATATTTTCCCTTCCCTAACCCCTTTCCCACCCAGATCCTTTCCTCCATCTATCTCGGATGGTATGTACTCACTTATAAGTGAATATTAGTCATAAAGTCAGAATAATTATGCTGCAATCCACAGACTCAAAGAAGCCAAGTAACAAGGAGAGCCAAAGGGAAGATGCCTGAATCTCACTGAGAAAGAGGAATAAACTGGTGAACTCTTTTCTAACTTTGCTAACCCACATTGTAGTGGAGTTGGGTGAGGATAAGGCATGTATTTTTGTTCATGCTAACTGGCCTCTGTAGCCACAAAGGGCAAAATTGTGACCAGGAAGATGCCTGTGATGCAAACCTGCTTGGCGAGGCCTTGCTGCTGGTCAGCTCTAAAACGTATTTTGTCTGACAAACACAGTTTGCTTTTTAGATACTGAATCAGTAACTTGCTCTCTAGTAAAATTACATTATGTCAAAAATATTTGATTTGTATTGCTTTAGATAAGAAGAAGCTGTCAAGACTGATGAAACAGAAACACTAACAAAAATACACAGTGACTTCATTCTTCCAATTCATGTGCAGAGATAGACAGCCTATAGAAGTGTGGATCTAAGTCTCTTCTTTTCCCCTGGGTAATATGTGATAATAAGTTATAGTCTGAGACTAAGGAATTCATAGAGAAAGCAGAACCACATTTCATTCCTTCTTAGGTTAAGATGGTTTTCTAGGTCTATTTTTCTTGGTTAGAAAATTGAAGTTTTGATAAATACAAAAATTGTCATTACAGCACCATGAGACAATATATGGAATAAACCACTTAGGTAAAGTTCAATATTTTGTACGTTTTTAAAAGTAAAGAAATCAACAGAGCAGAGAGGTGACAGCACACAGTATGTGAGGATGCCTCACTCTGTTACTTTACAGAGACAACCTCTGTCCCCAACCTTTACATCTCCCCTAATTAAGGAGTTTAGGTGAAAATGAGACTCACATGAACTATCCCAATGGGTGGATAGGATTGATCACTGTTCATGTATTCCCAAAGACAACTGGAACCACTGAAAGCTCAACTGATGTCAGATTAAAGAAAAACCAGTAGTTCACATGACTCACACTCATGAACAGACCATTTTTCTGTCATCTCTGAGAAATACACATACAGAGATATTTCCAAACAAATTGAACCATTGGTAATTGTGAAATGACTGTGGGTAAGTGTGAATATAGAGATAGACTAAGACTTTTGGTGGATCTGAAACTGGAGAGTTGGGTACTATGGTGAAGTCTCTCTTTTGGCATCATTTCTCTTACATTCTGTTGCACATTAAATTTGATGCATTCTTTCCCCATCACTTGACAATTCATTCTTGCTTTCTTGTCATGGCTGTGCTCATTCCTTTACAAATATTCTTCACAAATCATAACATGTCACTGTCACCACTCAGCACTGACTAACCAATATGTCACTATCTCTTATCAAAGTGTTGAAGGATAAAAAAAAATGTATTGTTGTACCTTATAGAATTGTTTCTTTTCTACTGGTTTCTGCCTTCCCTTAAGTAAATGTTGACAGAGTGGGCCTGCATAGATGTGACTGGTACATTGTATGGGAGCTTGTGCAGTAGGTGAGTAAGGCTGAAAAGAAAATTTGAACAGAAGTTCTATCTAAAACGTTTGTAAATGTATCATTTATTCTCCTGATATAATTGTTGTCTTGGAGGTTTACTGCTGTTATCTGCTAATCTAAGCCTCTTATTGGGAGCTTCTAGCTTCTGTATAATCTAATCTTAGTATAGAATATTTTTTTATGTGGCTTGCTACTGAGTAAACTCACCCTTTCTATCTGTTTCTGAACTCTGGCTGGCTGGTTCAACTCCACTGTTCTGGTTCAAGCTCCTCTCTAAGCTGACAGATTCAAACTAACTTCTCTCAAATTTTGACTCAATTGCTCTACATGGGCTCATACTAACTTCAGCAATCCCTTCCACTGACTCCTTCTCTTTCTCTGGCTCATTCTGTCTTCACCTGTGTCTAGCCCTTTTTTTTTTCTTCAAACTATCTCTGTAAAACTCTCCTAATCAAACGGCCTCCTCCCTCTCTCTGCCACTGTGCTGCTTTCTCTTAAGTTGTCTTTCTTCACTCCCACCCCAATTGGATGTCACTTTCAAACATGGGTGCTTCCTTCCCCAAACTAATTTTTCCTTCATTGTTTGGACTGAAGAATGCATTAAAAAACTGTGGTACATCTACACAATGGAATATTACTCAGCTATCAGAAACAATAAAATTATGCAATTTGCATCCAAATGGATGGAATTAGAGAAGCTCATCCTGAGTGAGCTAACCCAGACTCAGAAGGATGCACATGGCATCTATTCACTTATAGTAGGATTTTAGCTATATAGTACAGGATATCTGTACTACAACCAACACACCAAAGGGAACATGGACATAGACTTTTTTTCTTTCTTTCTTTCTTTTTTTTTTTTTTTTGCTGTTGTTGTTTGTTTTTGTTGGTTTGTTTGTCTGTATTTTAGTATTTCCTTCCTAGTAATGAGACACTTTTCACTGGTGGTACTGCCTTGTAGGCCCCCAGTTTATGAAGAGGCTCTTGGCCCTCATATGACTTCTGAACTGGGGCGAGGGACTGTTATGTAGGGACACTCCACTCCAGAGGAGCAAGAGGGAAGGGTTAGGGGGTAGAGTATGGGAGGGTGGGCCTGGAAAGGGGGAAAGAGGACAATATGATGGAGATGTAACCTGAAGCAACAAATAAATTTATTAATTGAAGGGAAAAAAGGTGTGTCCTAAGTGTGTATCTGCATTCCAATCCTATCATACAGATCTAGAAGGATGTGATCAGAAGAGCTATGTTGCTGAATCAAAATTTCTCTACAATTATATTCACACATTCAATGAAGAAGCTGTCCCATTAATGTCTATTTATGCCTGTTGGGTGAAAAGCCAAGCTGGACTGCATTGGTTTTGAATTCTGCAGGTTTTAAGTTTCACTTATGAGCTTTGAGAATCATCACGGAATTAATGCAGACATCTCAGGGAAAGATAAATAATAACACATAAATTTAACTTTTGCTGTAACTAACATCTTAACTTTGCTTATCAGAGTTTAACCACAATTATAATTTGGTGTATCCTTCTAGAACATTTTCTATAACTTTGTACATGGGGGAAAATATTTAAATTAATTTTAAATAATAGAATTATATTGGCCTGCAACTTGTTGACTTTCCATGCTAGGTCTCTAGGATATAGAATAATCTAAACAAATATAAATGCAAATATTAAAAATTCATAATTCAAATATATAATAAAGTCATACAATCAATTAATAATTTGAATAAATGTTTGTTACTATCAAATTATGCGTACAGGATTTATCAGCTTTCAAATTCTATAACAAATACTGAAGCCAAGTAGATTATTGGAAATAAATGCTTATTTTTGCATGTTCTTCAAGAGATTTCAGCTCAGGGCTGATTGTACCATTGCTTTCAGGAACTTCAAGGTACCACAGAGCTTAGGAAACAGTTTTAGACAGAAAATGATATGGATTTATACAACAAAAACATTTCATTAAATCTAACAATTTTTGAAAATGTAAGAATTTTCAGCAACTTCAGTACTTTAGAGGATTTCTTTATCTTAATAAACATAGATATCAGGAGTTAAAACCTGTATTGGAGTTTGTAATTAAGCATGGAAAGCAGGCTCATTAAGGTTGTTAATCAATATGAATTCCTAGTGTTATTGTTATTCAACATTGTGCTGGAGATGCAAGACAAACCAATAATATTATGAGAGGAAATGATGCAAAAATTTTCCAAAGACTAACTTTTGCCTTATTTATTGATGTACTGACTTGTCTTGAATTATCTAAGAAACAATGTAAAGTTTTTGGTGGAAGATTTGGCTCTTTTTATTGCTACAGTGAGATCTGACTATAACAGTGAAATTGAATATATTTTGAATAGCTACAGAGAAAGGCAATAATGAAAATGCAAATAGAACTATATCTTATTTTACCATTGTAAGAACTACATGCCACTCTGTGTCTAGTAGATAAAATCTGCTTGTTTTAGTCTGTGTTTTCCAATAATTGTATATTTCATAGTCTCACATTAACTCACATGATGCTTTGTCTGTTTAGAATTGCACACCACTAGCTTTGTTTTCAAAGATACAGCATTGTAACAAATACTATTATATTACCGGCAGTACAAATAGATTCTTAAAATAGTACTTTGCATAGACTTTGTTATCTGGAAATCAGAAGTGGTCTGATTCATACCAAATAGACCTTTTGTGATACTTTTTTAAAAATTATAATATTTAAAAGATGAAGACTAATGATATTTTACCTTGTGGATGGACTGTTTAGAGTCTATTTACTTAATCTCAGTCTTGATTCATTGATCATTCACTATCTATGAACAACACAGATGCTCCAAATGCTTGCTGAAGTGCTATATAAGTATTACAAGGTTATGGGTAGATTCTTCCAATCAGAAAACTCTAGAAACATTTTGAAATTTCAATAGTAAGCTTCTGCTTTCGACAATTTTATTTGAACTGTGTTAATGGGTAAATGAAGATATTCTACTTACAAACTTTCTTGGCTTTGAGATGTAGGGTAAAATCTTTTCTCAAGGGTTTGCTACATCTATTTGAAAACTTAATAGAGGATTATATTAATGTTTCAGATCTCTACTAGTAAATATCTATGCTAATATATGTATAAAGAAGGATAGCACAAACACAAATAGTAAAGAGTACCATGAAATATCTTACATTGTTTTGAAGAAAATTATTCCAAGTCTCTTAAATTTTTGAAGAAGTATATCTAATACTTTTTTTTGTTGAGCTGGACTTCTTGATCAGAAAAGTTAGTGAAATTAAGTATTCTTACCATATTAAAGTTGGCATACACACCAAAATGATTATTCTTAGGCATTTTAGTTGGGCAGCACTAAACATTGAAGTGCCTTTGTTCTCAATTGTCCCTGTAGTCATCCTGTTATAATATTTCCTTAAATTTTGTTGTATAAGATCAGGAAACCTCAAGAGAACATGAACACTAGTCATATCACAATGCAATTTGTCACATTCCTTTTGTTCTTTCAACTTAGCTGTTAAGTGTTATCATTTTTTACTCATCTGATATAATTCAAGTATTATATTAAATACTCTATATACAGCATATCACTAAAGTTTCTTGATGATATAATGAGGTTAATATTACAGCAGGTGTACAATTAGAAAGTTGAAGAATAAGATATTAGGTGCACATTTTCATGTTACTATGCTTAAGTAGCATAAATAATAATTTAGGCCCAAATATGGTCATTCTAAAAGATTATGCCTTAACCAATACAATCCCATGGGTCTTTTTATAGGTGAATAATTCTTGATTCCATACGTACTGCTGTTTTCAAAAGTTGTGTTCATGCTGTACTAATGATGGCCTGTTATGGTTACCAGTGATGGACTCCTTTTTAGGAGGAGCCTCTCACTCAGAGACACATTATTTGGACTTTAAGGACGACTTTGCTAAAGGACAAATGTGTTCATGTAATGGAATAAGGTCTTTAATAATGTCTGTCAATGTAGGCTGTCTACAGTCATGTGACCTAGCTGGCTCCATTTGTGCAACTCTACAATAGTGTGTACTCTTCCAGAACCTACTAATTGTTTTAGAAGAAGGCTCACAGTTAAGAAGACTGCATCTGCTTTGCTCAGTCGGCCTCCTGCATCTTCTGTTGCCAGACACATCTGAAGCACAAAACCAGCTTCCACCTTTCCTTGAGTTGCCCCAACATCTTACCTCTCTCTGTGTCAAAACTCTCACAGATGGTTATTCAGAACTTTGAGTCATTAAGTAAAGCAATGTTTATAACCATGCAATCATGAGTGCTTTTCATGAAATCAGTGGACATTTTGTGGTTTGTACTTTCTGTATATTTTCAACTTTGCAGCTAGAGCTCATAAGCTATAGTGTCAGGGCACTTATGAATATCATTTACATGATAAGTAACCTTCTAACTTTTATAGTATATGGTGGTGGAGATTCATTGAGATATTACCTCAGTTTCAAAAGAATCTTAAGCTTAAAGGTGCTTTTAGAGGACAGCTTCATTGTGACTGTCTCACACAAGGTCCCCATGCATTGTATCATGGAAACAGTATTAGAACAGAACAGCAGGCACCCAGTCAACAACTTCACAGCAGAAAAATAAATGCCTTCAGCACAATCTTGAATGCCTATGTGGTGTTTCCAAATCAGCAACAGGCTCAACTACTAGTAAAGGGTGCCATGCCAATTGAAGTGTTGTACTGTCAAGTCTCATGATCCATTGTGCACACAAATCCAAGCAATAAAGCAGTGAGAGAACAGTAAGCTTTCAAATCCATTTCACTCACATATTTTCAAATGTCAAAATGAATGTCTTCTGAAGACACTCCTCATTATTATTTCAAGTAATGATTCTTCTAGGCTACTCTCATACTGGATTCTAAGTTTATTTATTAGATCAGAGTTTACATAAGTTTATTAGCAGTATGTAATCAATAAAATTCACCTACAACCCATTTATTCAATTTCAATATACAAACAATTTGAATGACTTCTATGTGTGGCGTATTTTATTTTTGAATGCTGGTGAATACAGAATGAATAATCTGTGGTTTCTGCCCTCATGTGATTGAAATTTTGAGTGACAGATGTTTTAAAATGTTAAGCTGTATGATATAGATGTTCAATTAAAAATTATCTTATGCAACCAGACTTTAAAATACAAATGGGAGATTTGAAATATATTATGCCTGAACTTGGGGATTTATAGTATGACATTAGCTAAATGATGAAGTGAGAAAGAATAAATGGAATAAAAGATCAGAAAGAGGAAAATTTAGCACCATAAAATCACTTATGAGTTCATATTATTTTATAGGAAAATAATAAAAAGTTCCTGTGAGGAAAGTAATAAAGATGAAACTAAGGAGTCAGGCAACAGTATACCATAGAAGGTCATAGATGACCAGATATTTTATTATAATGGGTACATTAAAGGTTAAGAATGGTCTAATATTGGGCCTTTTTGTAGTTTTATAAACTTATTTGATAATAGCACTTTTGATAATCTAGGATATTAATGAATTTGAATTAGATCATTTAAGATAACTAATATGAAGATGTGTTTACATCCATTCATGATTTGATGGCTTGAATTTAAAAAAAGTAAATAGTGGCAAGAAAGTAAAATAAAATAGAGATAGAAAAGAATATACTAGAGAAATAATTAACATTTAATACAAATGTATACATACATATGTATGTATGAAAGAAGAGAATGTGAACAATTTATAAATTCTTGGCTCAAGTGATGAAACAAGGCTACATTGGGAGGGAAATATTGAATCTAATATTTCACTTGTACAATTTGACCTGTCTGTTGAATGCCTGCATAGAGAAAGAGACATATTGATTTGTCAGTCTTAGGCATCTAAGCAGAAGCTCAAATTTTATATGTGAATGAAATAACTTAAGCATAATGTACAGGGATTGCAAGCTTTCAGCCAAGGTTTTACCCCTATAATACATCAATATTAACAGAAAAACAAGATCTTGATAGAATACTGATGTATTCCATAACAGAAACAGAAGAAGTAGAAAGAATGCAGAAGTGAGCAGAATCCTAAAAGATATCAGTTGATAAAACTGAAGAGAGTAGTCAACACTAGCAATGGAAGTCTCACTAAAAATTGATTGTGTATAATCCTAACAGACACAAGACAATTATGGACCAAGACACATAGAGAAATGAGCATTAGATAATACAGAATTCCAGTTACAGAAATCACTAAGGATCATTTCATAGAGTTATAGTCAAATGAGAAGGCAGGATTAGACTGTAGTTGCTTGTGCTATTAAAAAGGATGAAGTTCTAGTGCAGAAACTAGTCATCATGAAGCCTATGGCAAGATAAGGGACATGTAGGACTTATATGCAGTTGGAAATAAAGGCATTTGTTTTTAAAGTACCATGAATGTATTTCCATTCTCCAAATGTGCACAGGATATGAAATTTAAGATATACTAAGTCATGTGGTGAAAATTAGATATAAACACCTTTCAATTCTAGCTATTAATTTCTCCTCTTCAAAGTTAGCCTTGTTACTAGTTTTTCTTTATATCATGGATGGAATATGCTCATTTATGTTTATATTTAAGATAGATAATAGCATGCCATGATATCATCTTAGCAGATTTCTTTTGAGTGCTAGCAGTGCATACTCAGCATTGTTCTTCATTAGCTTGCATTTGCCACTATGACTGACTTTAATAACAGCTAGAGATTCAGCCTTATGAATGTTCTAATAATGATATAAATTTGTAGCTTTCAGTTGACTTTCTGTTATTATTGTTAAATTCAATTTTTCTTGTGTCTAAGAACTAAATATTTACTTTCATTTTCATTACTATCAATGAATAGCCTTTTCTCAATGATATTTGCTTTGTACATCTTTTAAGGAAATATTTACTTTATAATAAATTCTTTTAAAATGTAAACATTTATTTATTCATTCAATATAATTCTCTACAACAGCCTCCTCTATCCTCCTTCTCACTCCTCTGGTGTGGGGTGCTTCTACATATCAGCCCCTCTCAGTTCATCAGACATATGTAGTCTAACAGCCTACTCTTGTACTGGGGGCCTACAGGGCAGTTCCACTAGAGTTAAGTGTCCCACTAACAGGTAACAAAAATCATGTTTCTGTTCTTTTGCATCTGTTGATTGTAGGACAGCTATCCTGTACTATATAGCTAAAATCCAGTTATAACTGAATACATGCCCTGTGTATCTTTCTGAGTCTGGGTTACCTCACTCATGATGAGCTTTTCTAGTTGCATTTGGCTGCAAAGTGCATGATTTCCTTGTTTCTGATACCCGAGTAGTATTCCATTGTGTAAATGTACCAGTTTTGTTTTGTTTATTCATTCTTTGGTTTAAGGACATCTGGGTTGTTTCCAGTTTCTATAACAAATAAAGCTGCTATGTGTGAAACTGAAGCTGGCCATGGTGATGCACACCTTTAATCCCAGCACTCGAGAGACACAGGTAGGTATATCACTTGAGTTCAAGGCCAGCCTGGCCTACAAAGTGAGTCCAGGAAAGCCAGAGATACACAAAGAAACTCTGTCTTGGAAAACAAAAAAAACAAACGTGAAACTGAAAACTATTATTACACTGGATCCTTATAATTCATTATTTCTTTCAGTAAAGCTTATTGATTATTGCTTACTAATATCAACTTTTTATTCTTTCATTATTGACTATCTCACCTAGTTTTACTTGATAATGTAATGTTTCTTTTCATTGTTTTGTTTTTATAAAACTTTTTGTTTTGACTTTGCCTGGGCAGTGCAGTAGAGATGTCCCTGGATATGGGGGGGTTTGGGTGAGCCTTCCCTGAGGTTCCTAGTGTGGGAGAGCCAGCCCTGCCTTTTGTCTGCTTTGTAGTGTTGTTGAAAAGGGAGAGTCCCTAGTCAATTTCCTTCCTTTTTGCCCTCGCCACCAGTGGCTGACATGGCCACTATGGAGTCACAAGAGCAAGAGAGCTGTCCCTGCCCCTCACATGCTGCAGCACTTGGGAGAAAAGGCCCTGTACCTCACCTGGACAGCATAGTACAGCTGGCCCTGGATATGGGGGTTATGAGTGATCTGGCCCCAAGGGTGGGAGAGTCAGCCCTACCTTTTGTCTGGTTTGCAATGGTGTTGGTAAGAGAGAGATCTCCTCTCCTCCATTTTGCCCTTGCTACAGGTAGCAGGTGGGAGAATTGGCCCTAATGGGGTCATGAGAGCAGGAGAACTGACCCAGTTCCTTATCTGCTATAGCACTCTGGAGAGCAGGGTCTACACCTTAGCTGGGTAGCACAATATAACTGGCCCTGGATGTGGGGGTTGCAGGCCCAGGGCTTTGAATTGGGCTACCCCAACATCTACCCCATGACTGAACTCCTGGAGTGCATGAAGAGAAAAAGTCTACACATCGAAATCTACAGGATATCCATGACACAGGGCAGCAACAAGATATCTGAGAGTATTCCCAGTGAGGTTCCAGTATTGACAAAGTTACAGAAGCCAGAGGCCTGGAACCAGACCAGAGAGTCACTATAGTGAACATTTGCAAGCAGAAAAGAGCATACAAGTGAGAATACTGTGGGACACACTATAACACCCTACAACTTCCATGATGAGACTTTTTTTTTCCTGTTGGGAAAGGTTGCAAGAGGGGAGAGTTGGTCTGAAGGGAGGTGGGAGATGAGTAGGGACAGGGTGCATGGTGTGAGGTTCACAAAATAAGAAAACAATAAATATTTTTAAAACTTTCAGCTTTGTATATTTGTTTATTTACTTATTTATTTGGGGGGGGGGTTGTTTTGAGACAAACTTTGACTCAATAACTCAAGGTAGCCAGAAACTCACTCTGTCACCCAGCCTGGTCCCACCCCCACAGAAAAATTTCTGCCTCCACCTATAAACGTTCTGGGCTAATATGTTTGGATTTTGATGCCTGGCTCTGCTATCAATTTTTAAGTGAGATATATACATTTAAAGATTTAAAACAAAGTGATATGCCTACAAAACTAATGTTGGTTGAGACATTTCAGACTTGATAATCAGCAATGACAGAGACAATAGTGGATAGCAAGCCAACTGATGGTGACTTTTAAGAATATAAATAGATTTGCATAGGAATTTTCCTTTGGTGTCAGAAAAAAGATATATTCAAGGTAAAGGCAGAGGAATTAGCCCAGAGTAGGAAAAATAATAAAGCTCCACCTATACAGTAGAAATAAAGAGAAAAGATATATATCAGTGATAGAGTCCTTTCAAGAAGAATTTAAATCTATGAAGGAATTCAAAGAGTCCACAGTTTTACAAGCAAAAGCAACAGAGAATATCATTAGAGATCTCCAAGCCAAAGTGGTTCAACTGGAACAAGAAAGAGACAAGGCAATGAAAGTTTAAAAATATATGAAAGATTTGCAAATGAAGACAAGCAAATTGGAGCAGGAAATGTATAAAACAAATAAAATTTTTCAAGATAGGAAACTGGAAATGGAAGCAATAAAGAAAACACAGTCTGAGATAAGAGTGGAAGTGGAGAATCAAGGGAAGAGAACAGGAACTACAGACATGAGTATCAAAAATAGGATACAAGAGATGGAAGACAGAATCTAAGGCATGGAAGATTCGATGGAAAAAATCAGTACAACAACCAAAGAAAATGAGAAAGCTAAAAAAGTTCTTACCCATAACATCAAAGAAATGCAGGACTCAATGAAAAGATGGAACCTAAGAATTATAGGCACAGAGGAAAGAGAAGACTCCAATTCCAAGATACAGGAAACATCTTCAACAAAATCATAGAAGAAAACTTCCCAAACCTAAAGAAAGTGATGCCAATAAAATTCCAAGAGGCATACAGAACACCAAACAGATGAGAAAAGAAAAGAAACTCCTCTTGCCACATAATAATTGAAACTCCAAATGTACAAAACAAAGAAAGAATATTAAAAGCTGTAAGAGAAAAAGGTCAAGTAACATATAATGGCGATCCCATCAGAATTACACCTGACTTTTTCTCAGAAACTTTAAAAGCCAGAAGGGTTTGGACAGATATCCTACAAACCCTGAGAGAACATAGGTGCCCAGTCAGACTACTATACCCAGCTACACTGTCTATCAAATAGATGGAGAAAACAAGGTATTCCATGATAAAATCAAATTTAAACAATATCTATCCACAAATCCAGTCCTACAGAAGATCCAAGAAGGAATTTTTCAACCCATAGAAGATGAAACCCAAGAGCAGAGGAAACACAATACTCCATGGCAACTAAAGCAAAAGAAACACAGGACCACCACCTACACCAAAATAATGGAAAATAACAACCTCTGGTAATTAATATTCATCAATGGACTCAACTCTCCCATAAAAGACCCAGGCTTACAGATTGGATCCGCAAACAAGACCCATCATTTTGCAGCATACAAGAAACACATCTCACTAATAAAGACAGATGCTAACTCAGAGTAAAGGGCTGGGAAAAGGTTTTCCAAGCAAATGGACACAGGAAGCAAGCTGGAGTAGCCATCTTAATATCAAACAAAATAGACTTCCAACTGAAGTTAATCCAAAAAGATAGAGAAGGGTATTACATACTCATTAAAGGAAATATGCATCAAGAAGACATCTCAATATTGAACATCTATGCCCCAAATACAAAGGCACCTACATTTGTAAAAGAAACTCTTCTTAAACTTAAATCACACATCAATCCCCACAATTAGTAGTGGGAGACTTCCACACCCCACTCACAACAATGGACAGATCATTAAGAAAGAAACCGAACAGAGAAATGAGTCTAACAGAGCTCATGAACCAAATGGACTTAACAGATAACTACAGAACATTTCACCCAAAAACAAAAGAATACACCTTCTTCTCAGCACCTCACTGAACCTTCTCCAAAATCGACCATATAGTTGGACACAAAGCAATCCTCAACAGATACAAGAAAATTGAAATAACCCCTTTTATCTTAGACCACCATGGAATAAAGCTGGACTTCAACAACAACAGAAACAACAGAAAGCTTACACACACATGGAAATTGAACAACGCTTTACTGGATGACTACTGGGTCAGGGAAGAAATAAAGAAGGAAATCAAAGATGTCTTAAAATCCAATGAAAATGAAGACACAACATACCCAAAGCTATGGGACATAATGAAAGCAGTTTTACAAGGAAAGTTCATAGCACTAATTGGTTCAAAAAGAAAATTGTGACAGATCATATTAGCGAAGTAACAGCTAAACTGGACGAATTGGAAAAAAAGAAGCAAACACTCCCAAGAGGAGCAGAAGGCAGGAAATCATCAAACTTAGGGCTGAAATCAACAACTTAGAAACTAAAAGAATGATACAAAGAATCAATGAAACCAAGAGTTGGTTCTTCCAGAAAATCAACAAAATAGACAGACCCTTAGCCAAATTAACTAAAAGGCAGAGGGAAAAAACCCAAATCAACAAAATCAGAAATGAAAAGAGAGAAATAACAACAGACATTGAGGAAATCCAGAAAACATGTAGGTCCTACTTTAAAAATCTATACTCCACCAAATTTGAAAACTTAAGTGAAATGGAAAATTTTCTTGATAGATTCCACCCACCAAATCTAAATTAAGATCAGGTTAACAGATTAAACAGTCCTATAACCCTTAAGGAAATAGAAACAGTCATTAAAAATCTCCAAACAAACAAACAAACAAAAAAAAGCCCAGGGCCAGATGGTTTCAGCACAGAATTCTACCAGACCTTCAAAGAAGAGCTAATACCAATACTCTTCAAACACTTTCACAAAATAGAATCAGAAAGAATACTGCCAAGCTCATTCTATGAGGCCACAGTCACCCTGATTCCTAAACCACACAAAGACCCAACAAAGAAAGAGAACTTCAGACCAATCTCCCTCATGAAGAAAGATGCAAAAATATTTAATAAAATACTAGCAAACCGAATCCAAGAACACATCAAAAGTATCATACACCATGATCAAGTAGGCTTCATCCCAGGAATGAAAGGATGGTTCAACATACGAAAATCCATTAATGTAATTCACCATATAAAAAAGATGAAAGAAAAAAAACCACATGATATTCTCGCTAGATGCAGAAAAAGCATTTGACAAAATCCATCACCCCTTCATGCTAAAATTTCTGGGGAATACCGGCATACAAGTACCATATCTGGAAATAATAAAGGCAATATACAGCAAGCTAGTAGCCAGCATCAAAGTAAATGGAGAGAAACTTGCAGCATTTCCTGTAAACTCAGGACAAGACAAGGATGCTCACTTTCACCATATCTCTTCAATATAGTACTCGAAGTTCTTGCTAGAGCAATAAGACAACTAAAGTAGATCAAGCGAATACAAATTGGAAACAAAGAAGTCAAATTATCCCTATTTGGAGACAATATGATAGTATACATAAACTAACCCAAAAATTCCACCAGAGAACTCTTACAGCTAATAAACATCTTCAGCAAGGTGGCTGGATACAAAATTAATTCAAAAAAATCAGAAGCCCTACTCTATACAACAAATAAATGGGCTGAGAAACAAGTCAGGGAAACAACTCCCTTCACAATAGCCACAAACAATATAAAGTACCTGGGGGTAACTGTAACCAAGCAAGTAAAGGACCTGTACAACAAGAACTTCAAGTCCTTGAAGAAAGAAATTGAAGAGGACATAAGATGATGGAAATATCTCCCATGTCATGTATAAGTAGGATCAACATAATAAAAATGGCTATCCTACCAAAAGCAATATATAGATTCAATTCAATTCCTATCAAAATACCACCACAATTCTTTATAGACCTGGAAAGAGCTATTCTCAATTTCATATGGAACAACAAAAAACCCAGAATAGCTAAATCAATCCTGTACAATAATAAAAAAAAACATCTGGAGGTATCACCATCCCAGATTTCAAGCTTTAGTACAGAGCAATAGTAATAAAAACAGCATGGTACTGGTATAGAAACAGACCAGTTGATCAATGGAATCTAATTGAAGACCCAGAAATGAACCCACACACCTATGCCACCTAATTTTTACCAAGAAGCCAAAACTATACAATAGAAAAAGGACAGCTCTTGTAAAAGCAGGTATACACATAAATATTATAATTATGAACTTGCATATAACTAAAACTAGTATGCTCATATTATTAGTAAATTAAAACTATATAAAATAAATAGACATTCATCTCAAGAACCATTACTCATAAAGATGCTGCACAATACTTTGTGACATCTATGAATCAATTAAGTCTTACTGCAAATATGAAAGCTATTTCATCTGGCTAAATCAGATAATAAATGTATCAGAACACAATTCATCATATAATATTTGAAAAGTCTAAAAAGCTCAAAATTCTAAATTAGATTTAGGGCATCCATTTATTCCAACTTTTCTATTAAACTCCACTTCTCTAATTTCCACGTGACTTGGACATCAGGAGTTTCTTCACTGCTTCCCACCATAACAAAATGCTTGATCATGCTTGCCAGATGTATTAGTCTTTTTGTGTCATTGCTACCAAAAAGGAGGAAGATTAACTTTGGATGACTATTTTGGAAGCAATAGTTCACAACAACATGACCACAAGAACTAAGGCAGAATATTGTCATAAGAGGAATGTGTGTTGGAGAACTTACTCATTTCATGGCTAAGACAGGGGACAGAATAAAAGGAATATAGGAAGAGGCTAGGAAGGACATTCTCCCAGTGGTTGACTTTTTCCAACTAGGCCCTATATCCTACCATCCATCAACTTCCTGTAATTCCATCATTCTATGCATGCATTAGGGTATTCAGAGCCCTCCAGGAGCCCATTGTCTCTGAAAACACCATCACAGACACCCTCACTTCCAGGCGTCCATGAACTCCTAGACATTTGTTAATCCAGTCAAGTTGGCAATTAACACTGACTATCATACCTGCTAATAAATTCCCATATATGACCACCACTTTAAGTAGGGCATTTGCAATTTGACAGTGTTCATCTCTCCCATGAGTAATTTGCTCATAAGTATCTGCCTTCCTGACACATTTATACCTCAGCTGATATTAAATTTCTTGACAGGTTTGCAAAGAATGATTTTGAATGGAATGAGAAAGTTAGGGAAATATAAGAATGCCAGATAAATTTTTTCAAACTATCCCAGATAAGCTGGAATGTGATTGAGAAACAGCCTTTGAAGTGGTGTTAAGAGAATAAATTTAACCTGAGAATTCATTGTACATGAAGGTACAACTTATTAGTAGAACTTGCTGGCATATGATTGGCAGATTCAGCTAGTATCTGATGAGCACAATTTAGCAGAATACATATATAAAAAAGTATAAACTCAGTTTGCTGTTTTATCTTGGCAAATTGGACAATAAAATGATAAGAATTCCCATCACATATGTACAGCATTTAAAATATTGGATGGTACTCTGCAATAAATGTCCATCAAATTTTAGTATACTCTGCATGTTCTTTATAACTTTATTTTGTTTCATTTTTCAAATACTTTGGAAGATGGAATCATGGAATGGTGACACACTTTGATGGGCATAAAATGAGTGAAGATATGATCATCTCATAAGCTGCTTGCGTTAGCTGAGAGAATATGAGAGAAAAGGCATATAGGTAATGAGCATTCATTCTTGTAAACTCTGATAAGAATTTTATAAACACAATCTGCATTTTACCATTAGCCTACAGTTGTCTGTAGAGATATCTCTTTCTGACTCATGGGATTTTAATATCATACATTGGTTGTCTCATTCCCCCAAATTCCTCTGATGCTTACAACAAGGTCCGGACCCACATACCCTGTTGCCTACTTGTTAGACTCTTGAGCACTTAAATTTCTTTCAATATTAATAAGGACAGAAAAGTATCATTAAAATATCTGTCTTTCCTTCACATCCTGTTCATCAGGGGCATCACTTCATAGATGCTATTTAGAAGTCAGAATCATCATTTCTTCCTCTTGGAATCTCATCCAGCAATCCACTAGCAATCCCCAAATGCATCCTAACTCTCTCACTTACCTGAATATGTCTGTTGTTCAAGACAATTAGCACAACCCTCCAAAGTAACAATATGTCTAACCTATCTTCCTATGCTCTCTTAATCCTGCTTCCTGTTTTTACAAAATGGTCTACACATAATGATATTTTAAACATAGAAATATGCATTATTTATTCTTCCCAACACACTAATGGGCAGTGTTTCTCAACTTTCTTAATGCTGCTTCCATTTAATATAGTCCCTCATGCTGTGAGAACCACAACCATAAAATTATTTTTATTGCTAATTCTTAGGTTTAAGTTTGCGACTCTTATAAATTTTACTGTAAATATCTGTGTTTTCCTGCAGTCTTAGGCAACTCTGTGAAAGGGTCATTCAACCCTCAGGTAGTTTCAACCCACAGGTTGAGAATCACTTCTATAGGAGTTTCCTTTGTATTTATAATTCTATTTATAATATAGGCCAAATGTCTAGCATAGTGTTGGTCTAGAAGTGTAGGGGTTAGATAAATTAGATTTAGAAAATATATAGGGGTTTCTGATACTGTCTCTTAATTCGGGGCATGAAGAGCATTATCAGCATGAAGTCAGGAAAAACAGGAAAGACTTAATAGACTGAAAAACAAGGTTGAAGTCAGGAAAAACAGGAAAGACTCAATAGACTTGAAGAAACAAAGTATCTGGCCTGACATTGTTTTCAGCTGCTAAGTGGGTGGAGCCCAAATTAAGCTGAAACAGAGTTCCTCCTATTTAAGGACAGTGCATGGAGCCCAGAAAGAGAAGAGGCCCCTGATGCTAGAGAGCTCCAAGAGTCCTGCTGAAAAAAGTGCTGGCCATCATTTGATGGCCAGATTTCCCTGAAGCAGAAAGAAGCTGGTGAGCAAAGAAAGCCTGAGCAAGACACCAAAAGGCCAAGGACTAAACCCTGTGGCTCAGCTTTTGCCTAGAGGGGTTTGATCTGTCCGAACAGTGGCCTAAAAGAAATTGTGCCTGGCTTTAAGGACTGAGGCAGATTAGCTGAGTTCCTGATTCAAAAGAAGTAAGTTGGCCTGCAGACGGCTGGGGTCTCCCACAGAGAAGAAAGCATGAAGCCTTATTTTAGGTGGGACTGCAATAACCAACTTACCCTGACGAACCTGCATCTGAGAGATTCAGAGAAAGGACTGCTAAGTGCGTTAAAGAATCTACAACAAAGACTGTGTTCCTGATGACTGAGGACCTGCCCCAGAGACTGTATCATTCTAAAAGGTTATGAAAGTAGTTGTTATAATTATCAATAGGTTTAGTGGATAGGTTAAAGGAGTTGTAGGAATTTATAGGATTAATAGTTAAGAAATTGTTGGTGTTTGTTATAAGTGAATTTAGTAATAAATAAATAAGTGTTAAATAATAATTTAAAAGTTCGGTTACATAGAAGAATTGCATTCTTCTTTGTAATTTTTCCAGATTAAATTTTATGGTTTAAAAATAGTGCCCCGGTCTAAAGATATAGCCTAAAAGGTAAGATTGTTGCTTAGTAACATGAAGCCCAGGTTTCCAGCCAGAGCACACTAAGTATGGTCGTAGACACCTGTAAGCTTAACACTTAAGAGACAGAATTAAGTGAATCATCTATATAGTCATTTCAAAGTCAACCTGGATTTTAGAACTTGACTAAAACAAACAAAAATGAAAGACCACAGACAAATTAACTTTTATGATCTTTTTAAAATATGCAAATATCTTTTTGAGTACTTTATCTCATAAGATTTTCTTCATTCTCTGTACCCCAACAAAGCTAAATACCAGAAAACAAACAAACAAACATACAAAGGAAACTCTTCTTTGATCTATCTATCTATCTATCTATCTATCTATCTATATATATATATATATATATATATATGTACATATGAATGTAAAGATATGAACATATGTATGTGTACATGGATATGTATTTCAGAGAAGCATCCAAACAAGAATATGAGTATAGCCAGAGATAAGACTGGGAGAAAAGTGGACCACTGCAATCTTAGGGTGAAGAATAAGGTCTGAAGAATAAGAAGATGTGTCTTAAATAAGAGGCAGGATTCTCAGAACAAGATGGAGAGACCCCATACCTTGAATACATTATTATTATATTATTATTATTAAGATTATTATTATTACTATTACTATTGATATTACTAAGCTCAGATACTAGCTTTCTCAACCACAATCTGTCTTCTGTGTTTCCCTCATTTTGATTTGTGCCAATAAGTAAAGAAAATAATTCCTCTAATGAAGACAGTCATATCTCTTCCTGTTCATTTGATTACTATCGTCTTGATTTTCTTACTGAGTGAAATAGTAAGCCATGTCACTTTCTGTTAACTATCATTATTAATAACATTCTATGACTTGGTTTTGAATGTAAATTGTTGAAATTCTTCAATGTTTATAACCATGATTTGACACTTAATCTGTCAAAAATGTAACGCAGCTTAAGCAGTTTATGTAGGTTAAATTGTATGTGTATCTAGGGTAAGGGAGAACAGTTTAGAATTGTAGTCTAAGAGTGAAAAATCATCTGAAGAGCTTGATAATTGACTATGCTGGGTGAGCAGTCAGTTTCTGTTTCTTTTAAAATTAATTAATTAACTTTGCATCTTGACCACAGTTTCCCCTCCTTTATATCCTCCCGGTCCTCACCCCCCAATTCCCCTACCCATTCCCATCCATTTCTCCTCCATTTCTCTTTGGAAAATGGCAAGCTTCCCATAGATGTCAACCTGCCATGGCTTATCAAATTACAATACCACTAGCACCTCCTTTCCTATTAAGCCCAGATGGATGAGGTAACACAGTAGGATGAAAGCATCCCAAAAGCAGGCAACAGAGTCATAGACAGCTCCCATTTCCACTGTTAGGAGTCCCAAAAGAAGACCAAGCTACACAACTGTAACATATGTGAAGCACATATATGCAGAGGGCCTCGTTGGTGTTTCAGTCTCTGTGAGCCCCTATGAGCTCAGGATAGCTGACTCTGTGGGTTCCCTTGTGGTGTCCTTTACCACTCTTGCTCCTACAATCCTCCCTTTCCTTCTCAAAAACAACTTCATTTGGAAACTCATTAATACTGTGGTACCTCACAGGAAAATATAGATTCATTGTCAAACTCTAGATTAACAATCACAGGGAATATTCTAAATTTTATTAGCCTTGCCGTTAACTCAACCTGTATTTCTCTTTGTTGCCATAGGAAAACTGATGAAAGTGTAGTGATTTCCAGATCCAAGAGTTTTTTTTTTAACCCCTTGGCATTTAAACTATAATAAAAAATGAATCCCAAATATTTACCACTTTATAACTAGTATATCTTTTAGTCATAAGGTTAAAATTCCACATCATAATTCTTATGAAAATATTACTTGTATGTTGTCATTTTAAAAATAAATATCACCTGAATTACCTTTATTTGATTATGAAATATAAATAGACCCAGATGTGTGTGATTTCATAGCTCTTATTTCTTCTTACTCCATTCTGTGATCTGCTCCTCCTTTTAGAAATACTTGCTAATTTCTGACTTGGATTTAGTATTTTATTCCTATCTCTTTTGGGGAGGCATTAATTTACCAATCGAAGTTTCATCTTTTCTCAAAGACTGATGAAGTTCTGTACTACTAGATACCTTTTATAAAGAGTAAGACCTTGTGAAAGATGACCACTTCTTTGGGTGGTAGTACACAAGACAGCTTGCTCACAACCAGAACTTGCTTACTTTTTTGCACTATTCTAGGTGGCATCTTCTCCTCTCATGTGTGCCTGAAAACATTTACAATAATGGAGGGCTGGTCCTGATTCTGTCAACCTGGTTCTGTAACCACCTCCTGGAGTGGTAATTAAAGAATCCCCAGGAAAAGACTGAAAGACAAGGCTCTTGCAAGGACTTTTCCAACTTCCAAACATCAGAGACTTGCTCCTTTATGTGAGTCACCATGATGCTTCCCAATATTTCTTCTTAGCCACTGTCAGTTTTCCATTTCAGTTCTCCTGGGGCTTGCCTGTTCCTCAGCCTATCAAGGTTCTTCTCACTTTTTTTCTTGGTGATCTTTGGTATTTATGCCAAATTATCTTTTTTTGTTTTGTTGTTTATTATGTTTATTTATTGCTTCTAGTTACATCTCCATCACAGCCCCTTCCCTCTACCCTTCTTGGTCCCACACTCCCACCTCTACCCCCTCCCACCAATCCTACTCCTCCAGTGTGGGGTGCCCCCATATCTCAGCCCACCACAGTTCATCAGTCATATGAGGGCTAAGAGCTTCCTCTTGCACTGGGGGCCTACATAGTAGCTCCACTAGGGAAAAGTGTCCCACTAACAAGTAACAAAGTCCATGTTCCTGTCCTTTCTGTCTATTGATTGTAGGATAGTTAATCTGTACTATATGGCTAAAATACAGCTATAAGTGAATAGATGCCATGTGCATATTTCTGGGTCTGGGTTAGCTCACTCAGGATGAGAATTTCTAGTTCCATCCATTTGGCAGTAAATTACATGATTTTCTTGTTTCTGATAGATAAGTAGTATTTCATTATGTAAGTGTACCACAGGTTACTTTCTTTCTTTTTTTTTTTTAATCCATTCATTGGTTGAGGGACATCTGGGTTGTTTCCAGTTTCTAGCTATTACAAATAAAGCTGCTATAAACATAGTTGAGGAGATGCCCTTGTAGTTTAGTGTGGAATCTTCTGGATGTGTACCCAGGAGTGGAATGGCTGAGTCTTGAGGTAGAGCTATTCTAAGTTTTCAAAGATATCGGCAGACTGATTTCCATAGTGGTTGTACAAGCTTGCATTCCCACCAGCAATGGAGGAATGTTCCCCTTTTTCTACAACCTCACCAGCTTGTGCTGTCAATTGAATTTTTGATCTTAGTCATTCTGACAGGTGTGAGATGGAATGTTAGAGTTATATTGAGTTGCATTTTTCTGATGATTAAGGAAGTTGATCAATGGAATTGTGTCAAAACCCAGAAATTAACCCACACCCTGATGATCACTTAATTTTTGACAAAGAAGCCAAAAACCATACAATGGAAAAAGGAAAGCATCTCTAACAAATGGTGCTGATCTAACTGGATATCAACATGTAAAAGAATGCAAATAGAACCATAGTTATCACCTTCCACAAAACATAAGTCCAAGTGGATCAAAGACCTTAACACAAAACCAGGCACAATAAATCTAATAGAAGAGAAAGTGGGGAAAAGCCTCTAACTCATTGGCACAGGTGACAACTTCCTGAACAGAACACCAATATCTCAGGCTCTAAGACCAACAATAAATAAATGGGACCTTGAGAAACTGAAAAGATTCTGTAAGGCAAAAGACACTGTCATTGGAACAAAACAGCAACCTACACTTTGGGAAAGAGCTTTACCAACACCATAACTGACAGAGGGCTAATATCCAGAATTTACAAAGAACTCAAGATGTTAAACATCAAGAAACCAAATAATCCAATCAAAAAATGAGCTACAGAGCTAAACTGAGAATTCACAAAAGAGGAATCTCTAATGGTCGAGAGACACTTGAAGAAATACTCAACATCCTTAATCATCAGAGAAATGCAACTCTTTTCACTCTTAAATTGGGCAAAAAGAAAGAAGGAAGAAGAACATGATCTTGTCTGGCAAGGAAGTTGGAGCTCTGAGTTCACTGACTATTTCTTGAGGTCCCCAGACCATGTTGAAGGTTTATCATGTGTGTAAATTCTCTCTGTCTAGAATTGGGGAATACAGTAGGAATGTTATCAAAATTACAACTCTAAGAGTGAATACTTTGATATAATTCTGAATCATGCAAATATGTAACAATTATATTTAGTATAGAGGGGATTTCACTTTTAAATATAATTTTGCCAGTACTATAAGAATATATTAATACATGCCAAATAGTTTTGGTTACTGGTTCACTTTATGATGAAAACATTTCTAGCAATCTTAATAAAAATATTAAAATTAGTTGTTGTTTTTTTGTTTGTTTGTTTTTTGTTTTTGTGAATTCCAAGTCTTGCTCACTTCTCCATTTTCTGGATCCAGTGTTTTCATTCCCTGCTTATTTCATTAGTTTCAGATTTTCCAGGGCATACTAAATAATCCTTAGTGCATTTTAACTCATACTATCTTTTCCAACATCCAAAAGTGGATTTTAAAATGATTTTTTCATGTTGGCTACAAATTTTAAAATGAGTTGAAAGAACAGGAATATTTATTTCATTTATGAAGCAAATTGTTTAGAAACACAGAAAATCATGTGCATGATTACTACAAAGGCCATTTAACAAGAAGAGTGTCTAGCAAATGAAGAAAGGTCTACCGGAAATGTAATTAACATCTAGCAAACAACTTCACTGCCTATTCTTTTCATGGTGGTGGTCCGCACAGTACAAAGAAAGTTTTTTTTTTTTGGTTTTTTTTTTTTTTTTTGGTTTTTCGAGACAGGGTTTCTCTGTTTAACAGCTCTGGCTGTCCTGGAATCGCTTTGTAGACCAGGCTGGCCTCGAACTCGCGAAGATCCGCTTGCCTCTGCCTCCCAAGTGCTGGGATTAAAGGCATGCGCCACCACCGCCCGGCTTACAAAGAAAGTTTTAAACAACAGACTCTTGTACATATCTGACACGAGTGTGGAACAGTTGCTTAATCAGAACCAACAAGATTCATTTTCAGACAAGTTTATGCTAGTTGTTTTAGTTATTACAGATAACTATTACAGATAAACCTTAACAAGTGCAGAGTGCAAACCACTGAGCCATCTCTCTAGCCCCTTTTAAATATGAGGGAACTAATGCATAAAGGGAAAGCGAGATTTACAGAGTTCCAGTAATTAGTAAAATACACTGTGTCTCAAAGGGAAATGCACTGATTGTGGTATGAGTTATCTGGTCCCAAAGACCATAAAATGACCTCACAGCTAAAGTGTGTGCTGTACCATATAAAGATGTTCATAACTCACTGTACTTCATGGAACGGATGTAGTTTCTAAATAAGCGAGAGAACTCTTGCACTGTTACTACATCATCAGAGTATTGCCCACTCAAAGTCAGCCATAAAGATGCATACTGTTCTAAATTAGGCTAAGCTTGCTATAGTTCTGTCTGCCTCCCCATTGCTGGACTAGTCCATGAATCTTATAGAAGAATTCTGCCCTACTGTGAAACACAAATGAATAAGACAATGTGAACACCATTAAAATCAAAAGATAAATTTTAAAAAATCAAAATGGAAGCTCTTAAGTGGGACCAAATAGGTTGTTTAGAATTGAAAATGAATAAATAGGCCACAATTATGAGTTACATGGCTTAGCATATATTCCCAATGTCCAGTCCATATGTATTTGGCACCTGACTTTAACATTCTACTATCTAACCATCTCCATGAGTTTAAAGTTCTATATATAACTCAGCTTTCATACTAACTTACCTCACAATTTTAAAAACTATCCTACAACCAACACACTGAAAGGAACGTGAACATAGACTTTGTTACCTGTTAGTGGGACACCTTAGTTGAGCTTGCATGTAGGCCCTCAGTGCAAGAGGGAGCTCTTAGCCCTCATACAACTCCTGAACAGAAGGAGGATGCTCTGTAGGGTAACTGACACCAGAGGAATAGGATAGGTGAGAGAAGGGTGAGAGGGTGAGAGGGTGGGTCTAGGACAAGTGGAGAGAGGGGACTGTGATGGAGATGTAACTTGAAGAAACAAATAGACATTTTAAAAAAAGAAATAGACAGTGAACTTGAAGCTAGCTCTCAATACATGGAACTTAGTCAATCTTAAAAAAATAATGATAAGAATTTAAAAATCAAATATCTTATATTCAATTGTGGTATTCTTGGGGAATAAATTATAGTTTTCTTCATATTCTAGGAGACTTAAAGATTTGGGAGGCTTATATTGTTCCTGTATAATCTTGTTTATCACATACTCTGTGCTCTAGTGACATTTTCCTTGGCATGAAAGACCTCATCCACACACAATATTCCTGTTTATTTATAAGTATCATGGGGACATGTCTCTTCCTCTCACAGTCCTAGTTTCAATGGCTATGTTCAAATCCTTTGGTTTTTATTTTAAATCAATTTTACATTTTAAAAAAAAAAAGTGAGTTGAAGAATTAATAATTTTTTGTTTATTTGTTACTTCAAGTTATATCTCCATCACAGTGCCCTCCTTGCACCCCACCAGGTTCCACCATCCCACCCTCTCCATCCCACTCTTCTGATATGGAGTGTCCCTATGTCCCT
This sequence comes from Lophiomys imhausi, assembly GCA_907164525.1. Classification (NCBI taxonomy): domain Eukaryota; kingdom Metazoa; phylum Chordata; class Mammalia; order Rodentia; family Muridae; genus Lophiomys; species Lophiomys imhausi. The sequence goes on along the minus strand of CAJQZJ010000153.1, from coordinate 1,721,003 downwards.
ATATATCAGCCCCTTTCAATTCAACTGTCATATGAGGGCTAAGAGATTTTTGGTTGATTTATTTGCTCATGTGTCGTGTGTGTGTGTGTGTGTGTGTGTGTGTGTGTGTGTGTGTGTGTGT
>CAJQZJ010000153.1:1665324-1720613 GCA_907164525.1 Lophiomys imhausi | reverse complement strand
GTGTGTGTGTGTGTGTGTGTGTGTGTGTGTGTGTGTGTGTGTGTGTGGTGTGGTGTGGTGTGTGGTATGTGGTGTGTGTGTGTTTCTTTGTTTTTGTTTTTTGAGACAGGGTTTCTTTGTGAAACAGACCTGGCTGTCCTGGACTGGATTTGTAGACCAGACTGGCCTCAGACTCACAGAGATCTACCTGCCTCTCCCTCCCTAGTGCTGGAAATAAAGGTGTGTGCCACCATGATGGCCTGATCTTTTTTTTTTTTTTTAAGATAGGGGTATGAGTATTATTCTTGACTTATTGATGCCTGAGTTGAGTTCTTCTTTCAGGCTGGCAAACCCTCAGTTTTCTCATAGTACAGTTCTCCCTGTGAGCCTGACAAGAAGCCAGAGTGTTAAAGCCTGAGATCCACTCAGTTTCCTGAGGCCAACCTTCATAAGTAGTTATTTGCTCAAGTGTTATCTGGAATATTTTGAAGCAAAGTATCAATAAGAAGTGATACCAATCAAAAAGCCCCTCTGTGTTTCTGGAGTTTCTACTTATACACCCTCAAAATCTTCCCAGTGATATTTTCTAATTCGTCAACCTCATATCCCCATCAAGAGGTACTTTCTGTTGACCAAAATCATGTGCTTTCCAAGGAATCTGTCCATCAAAGGATGTTTTCAAGCAAAAACATGTTCACTATACATGACAATTTCTGGCTGGAAAAACTTCTCATGCTCTTCCATCAGGATGTTTTTCATGCCCCTCTCATGAGTCTGTTTTTCTGTGGTGGACAAAGCACCCCCACATCATATACTTCATACCAAAACAAAAAACAAATTGATTCAACACAACTGATTTTTTTAAGTAAATCAGAACTTCTACCACACGCACATCCCACGAAGCAAGCTCCTTTTAGTGATTATTTGTTTTATTCTCTATACTCTAGAATCTAGAGGTTTTAAGTAAAACAAAACCAAAAGTGAAAAAACATCCAAAGTGAAACAAATAAAAACCAGATAAAAATGGAAACATGGGCTTGTCACATGAAAATCCATTAGGTTTTACATGTGTACACATTGAAATGCTATTTGAGCTTTAGGTGTTTTCTGTTTGCAAGAACAGACAAAGAGCTATGTCAGTCTCTGGGTACACTCACTGTCTTCAATAAAATAAAACAGAATCCAGCAGTTAGTGATGGTGGATGAAGTTGCCACTGTAACTCTTTATCATGTTGCTCAGAGAGCACTTTTGTCAGAGTGAGGCATGACACAAACACTTGCAGGGTTTTAGTCTTATTTTATGCAGACATTATGGTTGAATTTATTTTTTCTTGTTCTGCTAGAAAAAAAGTCATTTGGGTTGCTTCTTAAGAAAAATATCAGCAGCTTCCGATTTTTGTTAAAACTCTTGCTATTCTTGAATACATTGTCACCCTATCAATAATGTTCTTAATACAGGCTTTCTTAACCTGTGACCTTCAAAGTAAATGCATTAAGTGTATTGGGACTCCATTTATATTCACTGATTTGGAGTTTTTCTGAATGAGAGTCATTCAATATTCATCACACTCTCAAGATGATTCTAAAGCAATAATTAAAGAATTCCTACTCCTTGATAAATAAAAACATGTGTTAAGCTCATAAAATGATCAGAATTATTAGAACTATATACAAAATAAGAATATCCACCAGACGTGAAGAAGAGCTACCTTCAAATTTAGCATTTATTTCACCACTTTTAGCAGTTACCTTTAAGGACTCAAAGTTATCTTTTTTTTTTTTTTTAAAGATTTATTTATTATGTATACAGTGTTCTGTCTGCAGGTATATCTGTAGGCCAGAAGAGGGCACCATATTTCATTATGGATGGTTGTGAGCCACCATGTGGTTGCTGGGAATTGAACTCATGACCTCTGGAAGAGCAGCCAGTGCTCTTAACCGCTGAGCCATCTCTTAAGTAGCATACAACCTAAACATTTCTTTATACAGGATACCAATACCAGTTGCTTCCATTTATTGAGCACTTACTGTGTGAGAATCACTGTGCTCAGCATTTTCTTTGGAATATTTGTGCTAACCTTTTTTGCTTAGAAAGATGAAAAGGATTTAAGTTATCACATATGCTATCAGCATGGATGGGGTTAAGCTCTCAATCTCAACTCACAGCCAAAATGCTCATTTAATCCCACAGCTTCTCATTTCCTTCTCATAGGAGAAATGAATCCCATTGATTAAATGTTCACATAGAAATGAACAAGGAGTAAATGTTCATATTCACACATGCTCACGAATGTTTGCTGCCTTTCCATTTGTACCCTAGGAAGAGAAAGACAATTCTTTAAAATGTTACACCTTCCTTAATCTCATTCAAACACCAAGTATAAAGTATATCGTATTAAAATGAAAAGACTCAAGAACAAGCAGATGTAAAGTGTCATTTGACAAGCACGAAAACATTGACAAGTTTCCTTGTCAAGTTTTATAATTAATTTTGTAAAGAAGAATTACTCATCGTGGCCTTCAAGCAATAATTTAATTGTACATTCAGTACTAAGGAGGATTCTGGAGATAATAATTCCATTGCTCATTATCTTTAGGGATCCGCTGTGTGTGGGCTATGGACATATGCTTTATCCAATCATTTGTCAAGCATCCTTATATTTTCTATTTCCTGTGAGTCTTTTATTGTTTTCAGGACTGTGTAAGTCTAAAGTGCAGCATCATTTACCTGTCTCTTGTTATAGCTCACTTCAGACAATGTGTGAGGACTAGGGAGTTCTGATTTAGTTACCAGTCCCTTTTAGCTAAATGCTAAAGATGGATTTCTAATGACTTAGTCCTGGCCTACTTCATTTACTACTCCTCTTATGAAATCATTTCTTTTCTCTATATATACATTGAAATAACATTAGGAATTTTAAGAGAATACATCACTGTCATACTCATATGCACATTTCTACACACTATTTTACCTGCTTAAAAATTCTAATTTATCTTTCTTAAGGTTTCTTAGAGACATCTGTTTATTGAAGATGCTATTTTTTCTCTGACATGTATTTTTATCATCTTTATAGAATATCAGATGGCTGCAGCTACACACATTCATGATTTGGACCTTCTATTTTGTTCCATGGATCTAAATGTCCTTTGTGTGTATATGTGCCAGTATCATGCTGACTTATCAATATCTCTCAATACAACTTACAATCTGATATTATAATTCCTTCAGCATTGTTCTTTTTGCTCAGGACTACTTTTTTTACTTAGAAGTTTGTGTAGTTCCTTATTTTAGGAATTTTTTTTTGTTTCTATAATGAATGCTCCAAGGATTTTGATTGACATTGCATTGAGTCTGTACATTGTTTTTGGTAGAATGGTCATTTTCATAATATTACTACAACCAATCCATGAGCATAGGAAGTCTTCCCATCTTCTAGTATTTTCTTCAGTCTTTCTCTTCAGAGAGTTAAAGGTTTCCTTGCAGAGTTCTTTCAAGTTCTTGTTTGAGTTTATTTATTTTGTTTTTTTCTTCTAGAGGTTTGTGAGACTGGAAATATTTCTATGATCTTTCTCATGTATTTTTCAGTACTATATAGAAAGCTTACTGATTTTTTTTCTAAATTCCTTTGATTCTTGCGACTGTTCTGAAATTATTGATTATTTTCTTTTAAAGTTCTGGTTGAATTTTAGGAATAAGTTATAGATATTATCATATAATCTGTAAATGGGGAAATTTTTACTTCCTTTCCTATTGTGAGAGGTTTTTTTTTTTCTTAATTTGCTTTCTTATTGCTACAGTTCATAATTCATGCACTAAACTAAAAAGAGTATGAACTCAGGACATCCCTGTCTCATTCCTCATATTAATAGAATTGCTTTATGTTTTTCTTTGTTTATGAAAATTTTATCTGTGGGTTTGTCTAGATAGCTTTTGTTATGTTGAGGCATTTCTCTCAAATCTTATTCTTTCTAAGAATTTTTCATATGAAGATATGTTAAGTTTTTCAAAGGTCTTTTCTGCATCTATTGTAATGATTATATAATTTTTGTCTTTAAGTGCAATTATGTAATGTATTGTTATGCAAGCTAACTTGATCCTGGTGGATGATCTTTTTGATATATACGTGTATTTGGCTTATAATTTTTAATAGATTTGCTGGCGTGCAATTTTATTTTATGTTGTGTCATTACTTTGAGTATTGAAGCCCTACTGGCTTTCTAAAACTGTATATTTCTAGCTACATTATAAGTACTTATTCTTATACTCACATAAGTACAGCTCTCAACCTTTCATTAAATACATTTCTTTTTTTCAGCATACTGAAAATATTACAGAAAACCACAACTTGTCAAAATGAAAAGAACAAATGATCATGGGGTGCCTCATCCCAGTTGATACAACTACAGTGAAATCCTTAATCCTAATACTCAAGAAATAATGTGGAAGAAGGAACAGAAAGATTGTAAGAGTCAGGGGACCAAGATGTCTGCTGTGAGATAATTTCTTCTCTACACAATAGGAAAGTTGCACTCAAGAAATGTCAAAGCTATGATCATTTAAACATGATCTGTAGAATTCTAACATTGATTATGACTCCATTCTGAATAGGGAAGGCATCACAAGACCTTATTTCCAGACCAGGAGTTATGTTATTAATGGCTCCTTAAAGAAGGATCATCAGCCTTCTCCAAGGACACATCTCCTTATAGGTTGCCAAGCCCTATCTGTCAGCTCCTAAGCACATGCAAATGGCAATGCTAAATGGATCAGTCATATATACTTATACAACAATGATTAAATAAGAGACTGTGGATTTAAGAGAGATTAGAGGCCATGCAGAAGTTGGGTAGAGAAGAAGAAAGAAATGATGTTTTGACAGCAATCATGTGTAAAATTCTCAAAAAAAAAAACTTAAGTTCCCAAGAACCATTGGAAATTATAACTTTTCTGTAATGTCATTGTCAGATTCAGTCTCAACCCCTGAACAGAGCTAGTACTTTCTTTATTGGTGTCATCTCTTGACCGTTTACTTGCCTATCTCCAGTACTGCTTATTTGCTTTTGCATCTGTTCCTTTGTGTACTGAAGGTGTTGCATTATTATGATTTTGTTGAGTAACTCACATAATTGAATTCCTAATGTTTCAGAACTCTTTGTAATATTTAGAAGAGCAAGTGCATACTAAGTATACCACAGGCTTACTTATGTTCCAAAAACTCAAATCTTTTCATTGTAATTATTTGAACAATGGAAATCTATTAACTAGGATGACACCAATAGAGTAGAAAACAGTATACTGACTGTAAACGGAGTATTAATTAAACCAATTTGTCAGTAAAATGAGAATTAATATTCCCACAGCTTTTTGAAGCTTCTGGGGGATAGTATCATATCCATTAGTGACTACAGAGACTTGCCTAAGATGACTATGTCTTAAAAAATATTTGAACATATTTGAGCATTTTTCTTCCTTCCTTTTTTTCTTTAGTTTCAAATTTCATTTTTGTTCCAGTTACAGAGGAATAGTATATGAATAATTTAATGAGCTTTAGTAAACACAGATAATTTATCTCTTTTTTAGCAATCTAAAAATTGAAAATTGATTTGTGTTTTTAAGAGCTGTTAGCCATAAGTAGCTTTCATTTCCATAGGCATTTATTTTTAATGTGCCAAATATCAGATATTGAGAGATAAACCACCCAGTAAGTGTTGCCCTGTGCTGTTGCAAAATATCAAGTTGGCTTGTGGGAAGGAAAGATTACAGATTCTTTAAAAAAAGGGGGGGGAAGATACTTTTATTTTCCTATTAAAAAAAGAAAAAGGATTTATGTAATAGGTCTAATCTTTAAATGCAGATCTATTTCTTATGTAAAAATAGTTTGTTACTGATAATCCTATAGAAATAATAGAATTAGGTTGATAAGTATGAGGAGCCATCAGCAGATGATTAGTCATTTTATAAATGGTTATGATATTTAGCTGAATTTTGCCTCATTGCTATTTAATAACAAATTTAAAAAGACATATTTTCTACTGCATATGTATTCTATCAATTGAACTAAAAATATCTCATTAAATTATGTAGAATTTTGCTACCCAGATCTAGTAACATTCTTTCTCATCTTATTCTCTCAATTTTCCCATAAATCTTCTGAGAAATTAATGTACTTGATAGTATAAGAGCACCTCCAAAGAGTTACCACACTGCAAACACATATTGCAGAGACTCTGACCAGAGATAAGCTAAAATCAATGTATACAATATGCTCAGCTCTTGTAATTAAATATGTACAATGATATCAAAATTTAAATGGCTACAATACTTTTAAGTCTTCTCTATAATTTATTTTTAATAAAATATGATAAATCAAAATCAAATGAACCAGGCTTTTTGTATTCATCTGAGTTTTCCTTGAAAACTTAGGTGAAGTTTAAATGTGCTGGAAATCATAGTATTGTGTTAGAGTTAAGGAAAAGTTGACCATAATTGTAGGATTTCTACAGAAAGAAGAATCTGGTTGTTTTAGGTAAGAATATTTCGGATTGGAAAACTTTGCAATGTTCTACTAGCACCACTAGAATTGTACAGTTTACCAAGTGGATATTGTTGGAGATTCAAGGCCATTATAGCACAATAAGTCTTCATGATTATGTAAGAGAACAACAGCTACTTTTCTTTTCAAATCTATTTAGAAGAAAACGTGTTTCATTCTGTATGATCAAACCCAAAAGTCACAAAGGTTATGACACTGGAAAGATTAAAAACAAAACACACAGCTCGAAAAGATTCCTAAAAGAACTCTCTGAATTTAAATTAATACACACTGTTCTATCTAGTGGCTAAATATCAAGATAAGAAAAGCAACAAACTCTTTTATCTTGCGAACATTTGTTACTCGTAGCACTATTAGCTTTCAGCATCATTTTTTAAAACAAACTTGTATGTAAACATACCAATAATTCAAGTAGTCCAGTGTATTGGTAAGTTCTTGGATGAAGAAATGGGCTCAGGACAATAATGCATTGCATACATAAAGGTAGGGCTATTTTACTAACCATATTGAAGTGCCTTTGTCCTCCAAATTGGTTCCACAGAGACAAAATTCATTATCCACAAAGCACTACCTATGTGATGAGATTAACTCTATTTCAGATAAACAACGGTATAAGTGAAGAAATGCCTTTCTTTTTAAAAAATATTTATTACTTCAGGTTTCATCTCCATCACAGTGTCCTCTTTCCACCCCTCCCAGTCCCGCCCTTCCACACTCTACCCCCTATCCCTTCCATCCCACTCCTCTGGAGTGGAGTGTCCCTATATAACAGTTCCCCACTCCAGTTCAGCAGTCATATGAAGGTCAAGAGCCTCTTCATACACTGGAGGCCTACAAGGTAGCACCACTAGGGCAAAGTGTCTCATTGACAGGAAACAAAGTCTATCTATGTTCATTTTCCCTTTGGTGCATTGGTTGTAGTATGGTTATGCTATACTATATGGCTAAAATCCAAGTTTGTGTATTCACCAAGTAAAAGCAAATTCAGTCAGCTCTGAATTTGGAAAAGAGCTAGAAGGAAAAAAGAGGAGGAAGATCAAGTCCAGGAACTGCGACTTCCTTAAGCACTGCCCTTGAAAGTACAAGTGAGACCTTCTGAAGAAACTTATAAAATGAAAGTTCTCTGTAAATGTTGGAGACATACTATAATTTTGGGTCTCAAAAAATATTAATATAGTTGAAATGCACATTATGTATTTATTTCAAAGAATTGTCATTTTAACACAGCCTCTTTTCTCTAGTGATATAGAGAATATCTTTTCATCATTTAAAATTAATTGAAGGATATATTTATTAAGCATTTCTGAAAGGGTTTTTAATCAACAATAAAATCTAACATATATATTAAACATAATATATATATTAAACACACACATAAAACCATGATATCACTACAAATAGAACTTTTAGGAAATAAGTGTGAGTGAAAGATGTATGTGGAGAATAAACCATTGTCTAATCCACACAAACACAAGTCCATCACTTTATAGAGTACAGAAAAGATAACCTCATGATCTAAAGCATCAGAAGATCAAGTTAGAGCCTCATTAAAAAAGGAAAGCAACTTCAAGAGTGGCTTTGTCATCCTTAGTTAGGGGTGGGTTCAGAATGAGGAAAAACATCTGTCTTGGTAACTGAGATCACAGAATCCTCACCCTTCTCTGTGGGGGGAAATTGAAGCATTGAATGCTAGTTGATTAATCAAGAGAGAAACTTCACATACTAGTGTAAAAAGAAAAATGGCTAATTAAACTATTTAACCAGTATTTATATAATTGTTAATTGATTTGGCAGCTGTTATTCTTTAACCAGACATTATAAATGAGCACACAGAGACCACATGGATTTTAATAAGACTTGGCCTGAATTGTGCAATCCTAGCCCATCTAAGCTGGCTCATAATTCTATTACCCAAATATGACCCTATATATACATACATCCCCTTAGACTGCCATTCTCCACGATATGCCAATGTTCCTGGCCATGTGGAATGAGGTTCTTTTTTCTAACCCATGGTGTGTGTCTCTTTCCAGCTGCTCGGTCAGTAGAGCATGAAACTCTTAATCTCAGGGTTGTGGGCTCAAGCCCCATGTTGGGCGCCACCTGAAACTGCAAATTAATTAATTAATGTAGTTATTAGTAAGTATATTAGTAAGTATAAACTGTAAGATTAGGCAGGTGGAGTAGCTGGCAGCTTGGCAGAAGGAGACAGATGTCTGAAGAATGCTGGAAGGTAATCACAGGAACATGGTGGTTCTGGATTAGGTGATCCGGGTTAACTTAGTACAGCTAACTGAGAGTCTGCCCAGCCAAGGGCCCAGCGTTAAAACATTAAAAGTTCTTGGTGTGTTTAATTATTTGGGAAAAGACTGTGGCAGCTTATAGGCCATTAATCCAAGCAGGCCCGGGCCCTTGGACTTCCAGACTCCCAGATTCCCCTTGAGCCCAGGCAAATCTCCTGCCAATCCGACAGTAATTCTACTGGCCTAATACAACAACTTACATTAGTTAACAGAGTTTACGTTATAGGTGGTGTAGGCCACCGTTGGTCCCAGAGCTCTTTCTCCAGGCAACCAGTTAAGGCACTGAGGCCAGGCCGCCTACTCTTCTGCCAAGCCGCCGGCAACTCCACCGCCCTAATAATCTTACAGTTTATACTTAATAATAACTATATTAATTAATTAATTTGCAGTTTCATCCTAGGATTTGTGGAGGATAACCCCAATGCCATTTCATTTTAATATTTCCTCTGCTTCTGGCAGAAGGTATTCCTTACAGGATATTGATAAACATGAGCTGATAGAGCATATATGCTATCAGTCTCTGTGGTTGCGACGTTTTACTGCAACTGCTCATTCACATACAGCCGGGCATTAGTTCTTTAGCCCCAACTTGCTGTTTCCTTAATGCCTGGCTTGCATCTTCTTTTCTGACTATCTGTTTTCCTTTTCTCTTTGTTTCCAGCCACTTTTGATACTTCAGTTTGCTATGTGTGCTTAGTTGTTTGACCTAAATCTACCAGTTCCTGATGCTAGGTGGATATTTACAGATTTTACTTTGGAAATGAGTCCTATGTATGAGAGGCTAGATATGCAAATGAACAAAAGCCCAGTCCATATAGGAAAATCAACTGTGACCTACAACCTCTGCAAGAGCATGAACATGAATTTGGATAGATAGGGGGATGGGAGAAGATCTGGGAAGAACTGGGGGAAGACTAAAATGTGATCAAAATATACTATGTGAAATTCTCAAAGAATAAGCAACATTTTTCTTTAAATATATCTAATAATTCATTGAGTATTTCATACAATGTACTTTGATCATATCAATTGCCATTCCCCCAACTCCTCACAAATTTATACATGACACCATATCCATAAAATTTTATGTCCTTTTATTTTAATGTTAATTAAAAGGAGACAATTAGTTCCTTGGTATAAAACAGACATAGCAATAAGAGTATCCAGTGCTAAGGTTTTATGCTGAGTATCTGTCTAATTCTAAATATATCAAAAACTTCTCATATACACACAAAAAAATCAGTAAAGACCAAGTTAGGAGTAACAGACACAGATTTGTATTAGACTAACAAGCTTTATCATGGCAGCTCTTCATCTGAGAATTACAAGATTAAATGTGAATATCAAACTGCTTATAAAACATAGGAAGTCCTATAGATGACAGGGACCTGTCAAGGGTTGGCTCTTTATGACAACAAGAAAGATTCACACTTGGACATCTCAACTTCTCTCTGTGGATCAAAAGGGCATGTTCCATTTCCAAGTCAACCATTTCACAATCTTCGAGAAGTTTGAAGTCCTCTAAGACCCTGCAATGAATCTCAATTAAAATCCATCTATCTGAAATTTTAACACATCCTTGCTTGATATGTTATTTGTGTTTCTACTTTTGAATTTGTGCCCTCCAGAATTTGATTGTAGACAATGAGACATAAGCAGAGGTAACTTTAAGAGATGATTAGGTTAGGAGAGCCCATCCTTCATAACTACAAACAACTATCCCTCCTGATACTACAGCCTCTGCCTCAAGAGTATGTAGCACACAAAATTCCAGAGCCTTTAACTATGGCCTTCAAAACTATATTAAATAAATTTCTCCCCTCTATCCATCATACAGACTCTGTTTAATAATACAGACAGACCAGCAACCTCATGTCAACAATTCAAAACTAATCAATGTAAATATAAAACATATGCATTATTTAGGGACTCTTAGCATATTGGTTGAACCAATCCATGTTCATGTGTGTTGCTACATTTACAGTTCCTTCATCTTCATTGTTGTATAATGACTGATTACATATCATCAAATTGATAAACAAATTGGTGCTACAAACTAAAATCACTGTTACCAGGAGCATATGAGAGTGTATTACTTATTTACCCTCTTAAACCTTTGAAGTAGAACATTTGTAATTAATATGGTAGGAGTGAGATAGACTAGTTATCTTTCAAACTGCTTTTCTCTGACAACTAAAACAATTGAGGCACTTTAATGAGATTTTCCCCTCCTTTACAAATAATCTTTAAATGCCATTTTTAATTTTGACCATATGAATATTTTTTAAATGTTTTATGGTCCCTTAATTTAAACTCTAAACTACTTGCAGCAGTGTTTTTTTAGAAGTGCATAATGTATGCTCCGAGAGAAACTGGGTATTATCTGGGAAACCACTTGTCTATCATAGTTTTGGAAGCTGACTGCTTCCAAAATGTATGTCATACTTTAAAGTTTTCATAATTGTTTCCTAACTATTTCTGTTTTGTATTGCATTTATTGTTATAAGAAACAGGGCCTTATATTGGTTTAAAAGGAGGAGATATTGGGAAAAAAGATATAATAAAAATAAAAATTACTACCATCAAAAATACATAAACATATAAAAACAATTATTAGTTAATTAACTAGTTGGCTAACTAAAATCTAAAGTAAATATCACTACGATAAGTGCTACCTTAGCTTTTTAGTGACAAAGCATGATGTTATGCTGTGGGGTATTTGTCCTGTCACTTCATATTTTGAAAAACTAATTCCCATTGTTATAACATTGACAGTAATTAACAACAGAGTCTTTGGTAACTGCTTAGGTCATTCAGTGCCTTGCTAATTTATTCATTTACCTCGTATATAAGGGTGCAATTGCATATCCTTATAAAAAGAACACAGAGATCTCCCATAGTCTTTCTACCACATGAGGACTCACTGAGAAGAGCTATAAAACAGAAAGTAGATCTTGAACAATATTGAATTTTACTAGCACTTTGACCTTGGACCTCCTGTCTTTCAGAATTGTGAGAAATAAATGCTGTTCATCTGCCAAAAAAATAATTCTGTCCTAATTTGTCTTTTATTTAATAAATTAAAATTTCAGTTTCAGAATGATTTTCATTTTTAATATATCCTTTAGTATCATAATATACACACATTTTGTGTTTATGTGCATATGTGCATGCTCCTACATGTACAGGTTTATAAGTATGTGTGGGTGTGCATAAGCATATCCTGACAAAATCGAAATCTAGATTATAGAGTGCTTATTTTAGCTAGTGTTTCCAGGTTATTGCTCACCTTTAGGGGGGATTTGCAGAAACAGAAACTTGGGATAGCTGGATCCAGCACATCCACATTGCAGAGCAGAGAGAAATGGATGTGGGCACGTTTCATAATCAGTTAGCTCTCTCTACTTCATATATAGTCAACAGCCTCAGGCTATGGAATAGCACAATCCACCTTCAGGCTGGATCTTCCCATGTGAATAGATGTGTATTCAAGGCAGTCTCCCACAGACCAACCTGGTCTAGACATCCCTAGTTGAGTTTCTCTTTCCAAGTGATTCTAGATTATACGAAGTTGACAAAGCTAAGTACCACAACAAGCAATATTTGATAGCAGGTAAAAATTTTTGTAAAAGGGTATTGAACTACTTGTAGATTAGAAAGGCTAATCCATGTGCTTTCTGCAGTGAGATATTTTACAGTGAACTGTGATTAGTATAGAGACCCACAACTGATTAAGGTACAGAGAATAACTGATATTGGAGTGATCAGCCCAAAATTGGAATGCTATATGAAGCTTCCACCCCAAGTACTCAGGGAATATCTTAAGAGAAATGGCAGAAGACAAAGGTTAGGAAAAAATGCTGTGAAACAGTGCTTTTGAACAAGCACCACTGAATTAACAAACACACAAAGGCTAGGGTTGTCTGCACATGACTTGCACAATGTCAAGCCAGTCAAAATTTCAGCACAGATTGGGGAGAGGCTCAAGGAGATCTACCACTAGCTGAAGACCAGTTGGTGGTTGAGGGCTTCTGGGGGAAGGAAGATAACAGGTATGTGGCCTCTGGTTGGATATTCACCTATCAGTAGATGGATCAATACACATGCAGCTAGAGGTGGCACTAACTGAACTTAGTGAGTTTAAATAAGACATGAAATTGAAATGAAGATTTGCTTTGGCAGGGCCTAGAATGAGTGGGAGGGGAGAGATGGATATGATCAAAATACAGTGCATATATGTATGAAAATCTCAAAGGTTAAATAAAACATACTTAAAATAACAGAATAAAATAGTGTTAGGGAATGGAGCTATACTGAAACAAAGTTAGTAAATGAATCTTAAACTAAACTTATATTAGTCTAAAAACATTGAAAAGGTCCCATATAAAATGGGATAAAATATTTGAAAATTCACAACTAATAAGGGGTGGATAGTCAGACTATCCAGGAGAATTTGTAGCACAATAGCAGTACAATAAATATCTCAATTTAAAAATAAGTAAAGGACTTGAAGAGATAATTACTGAAAAGAAATATAAATAGCCACCAAGAGATTTCACATTTCTAATTTGATGACTAGAGTAAAAGTGTTCCTACAGGTACCTACATTAAATGCTCCTTCTCTAACTTGTGTCATTATTTTTTTGATATGTTGAAGGCTTGTGGAAGTGTAGCTTACCTTGGATAAGGAGGTGTCTGTGGTGATGCCTTTGAAGGTGACACCTGCACATTTTCCCTTCCAGTTTTCATGCTGCCCATCCATGTTGAAATAAAGAATCTTCTCCACTGTACTGTCCTCAAATAGGATTATCTACTCAAGTGCATAGGAGAAAATAACCACAGATTGAGACCTATAACCCAGAAGTCAAAGAAATTCTGCATTTTTAAAAAAGTTTTTCTCACCAGTGTTCTGTTTACAATCATTCAAACTAAATAGGATGTAGCTAATCAGGAGATAAATGCAAATCAAAATTATGCTATAATGTTGCTTCTTATCCATTAAGAATATCATTGTCAAAGGAATCGAAATAAGTGTTTGTAAAAATTCAGGAACTTTGGTTTCCTATGTACTTCTGTCTGGTGAGAATGTAAATGGTATACACTTTTTAAAAATCAAAATGAGGTTTTTACACAATATATAAAATGGAACAGCCATAGGAACCAACAATCTCATATCTGAGTAGATATCTGATAGTACGTAAATCAGAATCTTCAGAACACATATTTGTACATGTTCAGTGAGGCATTGTTACCACTAACATGTAGAAACAGCCAAACTACCTACCCATCAACAAATATGGATTGCTAACACATGGCAGTATTTATAGGAGAATGTTACATTCCGAAGAAAAGAAGGAAGACCTATTACATTCTACAGCATGGGAGAATCTTGAGATTATAATTCTAACCAAGATAAGTCAGTCTCCAAAGGTCAAATTCCATGCAAATCCACTTACATGACATAAAACATCCTTTCAAAGATCTTAGATATAGAAAGTAGAATGGTGGCAACCTGGAATTAATGATGTGGAGATGGAATCTATGCTTCCAGTTTCAGGGATGCAAGATAAAAGTATTCTAGAGTTTTGAGCACCAGGAACCGAAAACTCTTACACTATGAACTTTACAATTCAAAATTATTTAAATGGAAAATTTGAAGTGTACATTATTACTACAGTTAAGAAAAGAGATTCTGCTTGATATTACAAAGTGTTATTAGCAGTATCTTCTGTATAAACGTCCATGTCCTTCTTTGAATTCACACATACTTTCCTTTCTTAATTAACAAATGGTTGTAAAAGACTCACAATGTATTCATTATTCCTTTTTACATGTCCAAGAATGTGTCATAATTGACTACCATATGTCCATTAGACTATGGAGAACATCCAGCATTCCTATTATCATACCTTAAATTTCAACATTTACTCTCTTCAATACAGTAATGGCACACTATTTCTCTTATTCAGGATTAAAAAAGAATGAATAGAAATATATTAATTTTCTTATCAAGTAATAAGGAAAAACACTGAGAAAACGAAAAACAATAGAAGTTGTAGCCATCATGTTTTCTGCCACTATGTGATCACTGAAGATTTATAAAATATACACAGCAAGAACAGAGATGAACCCATTACACCTAAATCAGTGTGTATATCTGAAAGTCAACTTAAATCTGATCATGGCTTTCTTAGTATACTCACCATTCTTTCAATGTTATCTGCATGTTTCTATGTCGGGAGCCGCAATCGCCATTACAAGATGGCGCCGGCTTCCTGCTTCCTGGTTCTTCACGGAGGTGCTGTGCCGGTGTGTGCATGCGCAAGGCGCGTTTCTTGGCACTGAGATCTCATGCTAATTAGGTGATTCCGTATGAGCCAATGAGGGTTCAACAAGTCTCCATATGTATTATATAAGCAGCCGCTTGCCTGAGCTCGGGGTCCCTCTCCACCATGCTATCTAAAAGAGCTGTACAATAAATGCTGTCAGAAGAATCCTGATTGTGTGGCACTTTCCTTCTCGGCGAGGCGAGCGCGACATCTGGTGCCGAAACCCGGGAACGAGGCCGAACGTCTCGGGAGCTCCGGTCCAGTTGCGAGGGATCCTGTAGGCTCGACAGAGGATTCAGAACTGACGGCGGAGGAAGTCTAGACGCTTTTCTGCAAGGTATGGTGGATCCCCTTTGGCTGGCTCTTGTTCTTCCTGTTTGGGTGGTGGTGGTCATTACGTGTTGTTTTTGTCTTAATTGCCATCAACAAGGGAAGGAGTGTACCTGTCCTCCCTGTTTACCGGAACCGTAAGCCACAGGTAGATAACTGTGCAGGTTCGCTCTGTCCTGTAGATAAAGGACTATGGGCAATCAACAGATGAAGCCGCTCCTTTCAGCAATGCAGGCGTTGTTGAAGGAACGCGGACTAAAAGTTCCTGAAAGAGTTCTATACAATTTTCTAAAAGAAGTAGATCGGATCCTTAACCAAAGGGTCTTGGGAAAAACTTGGAGTTGATTTCAATAATGAAAAAGAAGGAGGGAGGCTTAGACCAGGAACGTGGCCACTGTATAAAATGATTAGAGCTTGTATTGAGGACTCTAGATGTCAAAAACAGGTTCGGGAAGGACAGAGAGCATTAGCAGATCATCAGGATAGCCTATCAGAAGCAGAAAAGGAAAAGAGCGCTAAGATTAAAATTAAAAAGAGAATAAACAGAAGTAAAGAAATGACAAAAGAAAAGGACAAATTGTATCCTGTCCTTAAAGAGTTTAAGAATTTAAGGGTTGGAGACTCGTCCTCAGAGGAGACCTCTACAGAGGGTGAGGAAGAAAAAGAGGATCCAACATCTTCCTCGTCAGAGGAGGATGTATTGGATTCAGATGATCAAGCTGAGTTAAAAGAAGAGACAGCTCGATATGAGGCTGAGCGGTATCGGCCTCCGTAAGTCAAGCTATTGATGTACAGGCCTCTGCTAATGCACAATTAAAAGGAGGATTAATGATTATCAATCAACGCATTGACCTTGTCCAGGAACAATTGGATATATTATGGCAAATGGCTCAATTAGGATGTGAAATTAAACTTTCTGGACTTTGTGTTACCTCTGTCCAATATGAAAATTTTACACGAGCAGCTAACTTGTCTAAGATTTTATCTCAACAGTTACAACAAAATTGGACTGCAGAATTTGATGAAACCATGAGAAGGCTATGAGTAGCTATCATTCAAATTAACTCCACTCGTTTGGATCTGTCCCTGACTAAAGGATTGGCTTCCTGGCTTCAGTCGGCTTTCTCCTACTTTAAGGAATGGGTGGGAGTCGGGTTATTCGGCTGTCTTTTAGCGGAAGGAATGTTGATCACCCTCTGGTTGCTCTGCAAATTTAAAAAACAACACAATAGAGATAAGGTGCTAATCACTCAGGCCTTACTTGCCGTGGAACTTGGAACTTCTCCTAGAGTTTGGTTAAATATGCTAAAACAATGAGACATGTCATCATAAATTTGTCCTGAGGGCTCGTGTTCCCATTGCACCAGGAGTTCTGATGACAGTCCTGTGTGCCTCCCAGGGCTCGTGTTCCCATTGCACGGGAATTCAGGCACACAGGGTCTCTAGTCCATTTAACTACTTTGATCGCTCCACTGGTAGAACGGTGGGCTTGATCGGTGACAAAGTGGACTGTTGTGTTTTGCTATTTAATAAAGAAGGGAGAGATGTCAGGAGCCGCAATCGCCATTACAAGATGGCGCCGGCTTCTTGCTTCCTGGTTCTTCACGGAGGTGCTGTGCCGGTGTGTGCATGTGCAAGGCGCGTTTCTTGGCACTGTGATCTCATGCTAATTAGGTGATTCCGTATGAGCCAATGAGGGTTCAACAAGTCTCCATATGTATTATATAAGCAGCCACTTGCCGGAGCTCGGGGTCCCTCTCCACCATGCTATCTAAAAGAGCTGTACAATAAATGCTGTCAGAAGAATCCTGATTGTGTGGCGCTTTCCTTATCGGCGAGGCGAGCGCGACATTTCTATATCAAATCCAACCTTAGAATTTGAATGATAAAATAAACTGAGATATAAGCAGCCCCCATGGGCGGCGCAGAAGAGTGGCATTTGTGAGGTCAGATCAAGTTCTCCTGTTCATCACAACAGATGCTTGGGTTCAGTTGATGTGGTTCTCCAGCTATTCAGTTACCAAACCTAGCATTTCACAGTTAAATAAGTGTGGCATGATTATCGTCACCACAGAGTCAAATTTAGCAGTGATCAAGTGTAGGGGTTAGATAAATTAGATTTAGAAAATATATAGGAGTTTCTGATACTGTCTCTTAATTCAGGGCCTGAAGAGCATTATCAGCATGAAGTCAGCAAAAACAGGAAAGACTTAATAGACTGAAAAACAGGAAAGACTCAATAGACTGAAAAACAGGAAAGACTCAATAGACTGAAAAACAAGGTTAAAGTCAGGAAAACAGGAAAGACTTAATGGACTTGAAGAAACAAAGTATCTGGTCTGACATTGTTTTCAGCTGCTAAGTGGGCAGAGCCCAAATTAAGCTGAAACAGAGTTCCTCCTATTTAAGGACAGTGCATGGAGCCCAAAAAGAAGAAGAGGCCCCTGCTGCTAGAGAGCTCCAAGAGTTCTGCTGAAAAAAGGGCTGGTCATTGATGGCCAGCTCTCTCCCTGAAGCAGAAAGAAGCCGGTGAGCAAAGAAAGCCTGAGCAAGACACCAAAAGGCCAAGGAGTGGACTCTGTGGCTCAGCTTTTGCCTAGAGGGGTTTGATCTGTCCGATCAGTGGCCTAGGGGAAACTGTGCCTGGCTTTAAGGACTGAGGGAGAGCAGCTGAGTTCCTGATTCAAAAGAAGTAAGTTGGCCTGCAGACGGCTGGGGTCTCCCACAGAGAAGAAAGCATGAAGCCTTATTTAAGGTGAGACTGCAATAACCAACTTACCCTGACTAACCTGCATCTGAGAGATCCAGAAAAAGGACTGCTAAGTGCGTTAAAGAATCTACAACAAAGACTGTGTTCCTGACGACTGAGGACCTGCCCCAGAGACTGTATCATTCCAAAAGGTTATGAAAGTAGTTGTTATAATTATCAATAGGTTTAGTGGATAGGTTAAAGGGGTTGTAGGAATTTATAGGATTAATAGTTAAGAAATTGTTGGTGTTTGTTATAAGTGAATTTAGTAATAAATAAATAAGAGTTAAATAAATAATAATTTAAAAGTTCGGTTACAATCAAGTCTCTTCCTTATGATTTGATCAGCTCTGACTAGTCCATGTAAAGGTGTTTTCTCGTTATTTTTATATAATTGCTAACATAGTACATTACTTATCTCCTTGCTGTGACAAAATGCAGAGAGAAGTAATGTTTATGAAGTTAGATTGTGTGAATCAGTCAACTAATTCACTGGGAAATGGTTTCCACTTTTGATTTACATAAGTGTTATCTTGCAAGCATACATAAAATGATTTCTGAGATACTCCAAAATATTTTTTGGTCTGGACTAGACTTTGAGAAATTTTGTTTCCTTTAACTTGTCAGACAAGTACTGGACTTTAAGATAAACCATAGGTCTCTTTTACTTGACTAGAAAAGTAGCAAGATCTGGAAAATATTTTGTTGACATATTTTAGAGAAATGGATTTCTTCTCAAGTACATTCTTTTTTATCATAGGTTGACATTTAAGGCAGCAGGTATATTTTAAATGATGCCAATGTAAGAGGCAGGGAGTATAATACAGCATTTGAGAGAGAGAGAGACAGACAGACAGACAGAGAGAGACAGACAGACAGAGAGTGTGTGTGTTTAAGGGCACCTTAACTCAACTGTGGTCTGATATGAGTCTTGGAGTTGGGAGAAGATCACATTAAATTGACCTGAAACTGTTTCCTAAGCTTGCCCATACAGAAATATAACATTCCTAAAAGTATTCTCTACATGGTTCAGGGAAAACTTGGGGAGGAGAGGTAGTCTGCAAACCAGTGCATCAGGTACAACAAGTGAAATCTTCATTGTAGTCTTACTTTCCCCACTTGAATTCTCACTTTCATGACATCCTTCTTAGGATCTTCACTGCTGCTACTGTTGATATGGTCCCCTATGAAAAGAGTGGCATTTCAAGGGCACAATCTTTGGTAGTGTCTGTACTTACCAACCTCTGTGGTCCCAGAGCATGCAAGATAAAAAGGTTTTCCCATTTCTGTACCAACATCTTTTTACCTTTGTCATCAAAGAACCACAGTTAAGTCCTTTGTGTGGTCAGGATTTTATTCAGTAATGGTTGAATACTTCCAACAATTCCTGTCTATAAATGTTTTGATGATATGTAGTTCAACTCAATCTAAGGTGATAAAAAAATCCTTTTCCAGTATTTCCTTACTTTTTTGAGATTTGGGGATAAAACACAAGTTCGGACACATATTAGGCAAATTCACTAAAACTGACACTTCCATCTCTAGCCTTCTTTAACTTTTTTTACATTGAGATAGATTTGCTAAGTTACCAGGATGACTAGATCTTACAATTCTCCATTTTCTTCCTGACCCCAAGTAACTGAGATGACAGACTTGTGCCACCAGGTATTTTTCTCCTCATTCTGTCTATTCACAACTGGTGGGGTGACCATATTCATCTTCTCAAAGAGAAGCACTACTTCCATGCTTATTAAAACAAAATAATTCAAACTTTTATAAGATGTTTTAATTTTATTACCATCTCAGCTAATGCAAAAGATACAGTTTATACATTTTCCTTCCTTTCTTACATATAGCTTGAGGCTGTTTTATTAGTCCTGACAAGAAATTACATTGGGTTTGTGGGAGTCCTAGTAAAGTAAAATTGGTGCAAATTATGTTTGATGGAGTAAAACTGTTACAAATTATGTTAATGGATTGTCCCTGTATTGCTACCCACATATTCCCATTTTAATTTATGCCATTTTTTTGAAAAAGTATTGTTGTTTTATTACTCAAATTATCATGATTTCTTTTCAGCCTTCAGTATAGTTTCAGGGGTAAAGCAATGTCTCATGTATTTTACAGATATGACACAAAAATTACAGTAAGCATCAACAAATATGGAGGCTAGCACTATGATTACTACAAGTCAGGTGCTAAAAAGATCTCATGAAAGTCTTCAGATCCTCCTAATTCAATTAGAGATTTCAGGTAAAAGTAACTTCAGGAATGACGAGCAGGAGATGAATAAGTCTGTACAGGTCCTGTGTACAAACGTTTTCCTATGAAACATTCCATCCTTAAGACATCTTTAGGACACAGAAAATTAATGCATTCCATAAGGTTCAGTAAGTTCCTGAAACTCATGAAATTCACAAGGCCTTGCTCCATATGGATGCAAATATTAACTATTGCTGAGAAGAAACATGCTTATCAACCAGACTATCTGCAATTGTATACGTACTTTGGAAGATGGTCTTTAATCAATTTTTCATGAAAAAATATATTCTTCCCATATAATTGAACATTCACACTCTTTAGTATTAACAAAATGGGTTGAAAACTCATGTGCATAAATTTCAGCAACTGTAGAAATTGTTTCATAATTACCCAAATTTAGAAATAGCCAAGGTATTCTTATGTGATTATGGAGAATAAGTAACATAGGCTACAGTTACAAAAAGACATATCATTCACTGGCAAAGATTAATGCTCTAAAAAGCTATGAAATTTTTGAATCAAATTTAATGCACATTACACAATTCAAGGAACCAGTAAAATGGTCTACATATTATATGATTATAATACTAAAATATTCTGGAAATGCAAAATTATGGAGTTAGTAAAACAAAAGAAAAAAAACAAAAAAAAAATCAATGCCTTCCAGAAAGCAATGGGCAGGGAATAGTTATGATAAAACTGTTTATAACATGAAAGAGCTAACAATACACTAAATTTCTGCAATATATAATTAATAGAATACATTACAATAAAATTATATTTGGAAGTATAATAAAATATCTAAGATCATATAATGTGACACAATACCAGATCATGATTATATGAGCTCTTAGTTTGAGATTAGCATTTCCAAAGAGAGCACAGACAGTACAGGAGGGCTAACAGAGAAGGCTTGCATTTTGTTATGAGGTAAGAGGCACAGGACAGATCCCAGGTGATGAGGAGTTCTCAATGTTGTCTAAGAATGGCCTAGGACCACAGACTTTCATGTGCTCTGGTATTTATTCCACAACTGCTTGTATCCTAAATATGTGTTTAAAACAGTCAACCACTCAGCCTTGGAGAACAGATTTGAGCAGCACCCAGTCATCCTGCATCTACAATAAATACTTTAATTACTAAATTGTATATTCTTATGTTGTCTAGCAGCAGAATTGATCTTTTTGTCTCTGAATTTTGGTATTGGAGTATTAACTACTATTTGCAAGGAAATGTCTTACTGAGTTGACAGTAAGATCTGAATGAGAGTGGAAGCATTTACGGGAATTGAATAGTATCTCAGCATTTTTAATGATATGCATGATTGCATTATGAAATATCTGTGCATTTTTGAATTCTAGTTCAAGTCCCAAAGTAGGCTCTGTATTATTATTTGCTTGTTTGCTTGATTATTTCACAGACCAACACTTACTGTTACAGTTCAATTAAAGAACAGCTATATGACAAACATATCAGGGAGAATTTATTGTGTGGCAGCTCAAGATAGTTTTTAACATAAGAAATTGGGTGTTTTGTTCTTATTCTGGTATTTAATTCCTCAGTTCTAACTTATTGCTTCACATTAACTCTATTCTTAGGGACAACTTCATAATCAGATCTTGTAATAATTGATTTTAGATTTGGATATCCCTAAGTTAAAGACTACCCAGATAGACAAAAAAGTATTCTGTATTCTCAGTCATCCCATTAAATTCTTTTAATGCTTTATTAAGACACAAGGAGGAGGAACGGCATACTCTAATCCTTTCTCCCAAAGTTTAGATATCCTTGTTTTCCTCGGAATTCAACTAACAATTTCTCCACCTGTCAGCTTCTAGGATTAAGATGTCATCTTCAGATTTTTGGGCTGTCCAGAACCTTCTATGCTTCTGGCATGGGTTGAACCATGCTGTTAGAGCTTAGGTCTTCTAATGAAGGTTCTTATGTTCTAAAATGGAATATTCCCACTTCCTGTTTTAAATCTGTGAATACATACCTTCTTAATTCTGATTCTCAGGAGAAGACTTACTAAAGCTTCTTGTTTTGTTTTTACTGCTAATATTTCTCAAGAAATTTAATTTTTAAGATGAGTTTGTGGAATTGTTTTAGGGATTTAATTAATAAAGTATTTTAATACTTTCAATACCCATGGTCCAGTGCACATGTATTTATAGATATAACACCTGATATCCACATAGGATGCTTCGAATCAATTAGTATAAGAGGCAAGAAACACAGTTATTTTGTATTTAGTTTAAATATCTTTCAGAAATAAAAGACTTTGTGTTAGTTGATTATTCCAATTGTCAATGAAGAAAATGACAAAGGGAAAGGAAGAACTGAGCAATTTTAATTCCAACTCCAAATGTCTTTAAATGACTGCTTTTAGGTAAAACCTGAAGATGGATCATTTGTCCCATAAGCACAAGGCCAAAGTAGCTGAAAATGAAATGAATTTCTCACCATGCAATTGGCTGAAATATAGCAAAAGATGGACCCTTGGTCTCATGCATGGCAAGTAAGAGTAAATAATTTGAGGGGAAAGAAGAGAATCTTGCAAGCTGGGTGGAAATGCAAGGCAGGATCCCGAGGAAAGCATTCAGGTGAGTCCTTGTAACCAACAGACAAAGAAGCCAAACAGCACCAGTCTGGTCTGTAACTCTTTGGACCTCCTCAGTGTCTGCAGAGATTGCCCCTGTAGAAAAAGTTCATGGTTTGTTCCCAAAACACATCCAGCAAGGCATGAATGAAGGCATAATTCATTTTTCTCTCTTTTTTAAAACATTTATTTATTACTTCAAGTTACTTCTCCATCAAAGCTCCCTCCCTCCACCCTTCTTGATCCACTCTCTACCCCAAGAGTCAATCTTATCACCAAAGTGCACTGATCCATTATGTGCTATTAAAGTAGAATACTGACTACAAGGTAATATAGCTTTTTAAAAAATGTTCTGGCTTGTTGAATGTCTGAGAAGTGTCCATGTCTGAGTCTAAGATGCTGTCTTAGAGTCTCATTCCTTCAGAGGAGAGGAATGCAGATAGTCATATAACAGATAAAGGAAGAACAAAGCAAAAAAAAGAACAAATGCTCTCTATCAGGCCCTTTTATATGAGCATCCAACCCCAGTCACAAGAGAAGAGTCAAAGCCCCACACACACACTTACAGACAGCACAGAGTAAGACCCTTACATTGGCAATATATGAATTGGGAAGTAACATGCTTAAAGCTTTTTAGATCTGAGTACTATGATGGTACCAGTAGAATCTTCAGATTCCTGTATCCTGATATCAATAATAGTTGAATCAATACTATTTACCAGTCATTGTAGAATTTGTAAATTATAATTTCATGTATTACATAGTTTAGTCTAAACCAGCAGGATAACATAGTTTCTTATTCCAATAGAATATCTAAAACATAAGAGGCCAAAATAATTTTCTTGACATGATATTGTTTCATTGTTTAAAACAACGACTGGACCAAAAGGCTGAAGATAGATGCTTCAACTTTATAGAGAAAAACTGGGAAGTTTCCAGGCAGCCAGGGGTCTATCATTTCTTAGTTTTGGAAGCTGCTTGTTCTGCACTTCCTGTTTATTCAGATATATTTATTCTTCTCAGGTCTCCGATGTGGTTGAATAGTTATAGTCTCACAGTTAAGTTTTAAGTAGTTTAGGGATTAAAATGATATTATAGGTCTAAGAAGATGTTTTAAGTTAGTAATGCAAGTTGAGTGGAAATTGAGTTAGGTATAGAACCTTAAACTTATCAATGAAGATAGATAATAGAATATTCTTAGTTGCCAAATACATATGGACTGGACATTGGGAATATGTCATACCTTATAGTTTTCATAATTGTTTCCTAATTGTTCTTATTGTTTTGTATTATATTTATTTGTATGTTGAGGAAAGGTCTAATATTGCTTTTGATAGGTTGAATTCAATAGTGAGATCTGGTTACTGCCCCTTCTGAGGCATTCTCTTGATTGGTTAATAAAAGTTGCTTATGGCCAATTAGCTGAGCAGAAAGAGTATAGGAAGGCCAGACTTCCTGAGATTAGACAGGAACCCTGAGCACACACAGAGAAGCCCTCTCTTTCTGCTGGGACACAGAAGGAGACAGAAATCTTGAGAACGCTGGAAGGTAATCGCAGGCACAGGGCAGTTTGGGATTAGGTGATCTGGGTTAACTTAGAGTAGCTAATTGAGAGTCTGCCCAGCTAAGGGCTAAGTGTTAAAACACTAAAAGGTCTTGGTATATTTAATTATTGGGGAAAAGACTCCAGCAGCTTATAGGCCCTCATTCCAAGCAGTCCCTGGTCATTGGACTTCCAGACTCCTGAACGTCCCTTGAACCTAGGCAAATCTCCTGCCAAGCTTCTGGTAATTCTACTGGCCTAATATAACAACTTATATTAATTAACAGAGTTTAGGTTACAGGTGGTGTAGGCCACCATTGGTCCCAGGGCTCTTTCTCCAGGATAAGATAGGCAAACAGTAAAGGCACACGGGCCAGGCTGCCCACTCCTCTGCCAAGCTGCCAGCTACTCTGCCAGCTTAATCTTACAGTTTATATTTACTAATAATTACAATAATTAATTAATTTGCTGTTTCATGTGGCACTCAACATGGTAAGGCATTATAGCTAATTTTATTTTCAAAACTATAGAGAAAATTATAGATTTTCAAACTATGATGCCAGTTGTTGATAATATGGCAATGTTTACTGCCGACCTCTATACTCTTTTTCAATCAGACCAGATGTTTTATGCTGTTTACTTTTTTCTTTTATTGATTGGTTTGTCATAAGGAAGACATCTGTTACATGATTAAAGAGTATAGAAATGAAGATTGAGGATCTGAAGAAAATTCTGATAGGGCAGGTAATTGGAACTGAGAAAATGCCAAGTTCTTTGCTAGCTAGGTCTCCACAGACACCATCTGTACCAGTAGAAGATCAGGTAGGTAATGGTGCTAATGTGGAACCAAGTGTGCTCCCAGAGGAGCTGCATGGTACTACACAATCACCATCAGCTTTTCCAGTTATGTTACCAATTAGGCCTGATAATAATGATGGTCAGCTCCAACAGAAATTAACATGGTGTCCAATAGACATTTTGGATTTAAAACGATTTAAGGAGTCCATTATCTCTTATGGAATACATTCATCATTCATTACACAGATGTTAAATATTTGGGCTACACAAAATAGAATAATTCCCCAAGATTAGAAGGGACTGATATAGGCTGTGCTAGAAGGTAGCCAGCAATTACAATGGTTGTCATGGTGGAGACATGAAGCCACCAAATTAGAGCAACAAAATATGGCAAGGGGAATAAATGCCACAACCCACAAAATGCTTGGTGAGGGGCCTTATGCTGACATATGGTTACAGACTCAATTTGAAGATGTTGTGATAGAACAATGTCATGTTACAGCTCTGAGAGCCTGGGATATGGTTGCTGAGGCTGGGAAAAGATTTACTTCATTTACTAAGATAATACAAGGTCCTCAGGAAACCTTCTCAGACTATTTGGGGAGATTGACTTCAGCTGTGGAGAGAGATGTAGATAACCCTGATCCCAGACAGGACTTGATAAATGCCTTGGCATATGAAAATGCGAATGCTGAATGTCAAAGGGCAGTTAGACCATTGAAAACTGAAGGAGCCCCAGTAGATGAATGGATAAGAGAAACAACTGATATTGGTTTTCAGGAGCATCAGACGAATGTCATAGCACAAGCCTTTGCTAGGGGTCTTAATGAGTGCTTTAAAAATGGTGAACTTGGTCATTTCCAAAGATATTGTAAGGCTGAAACCCACAGAACTCGAAATGATAGGTGCTTGGACTCTGTAGAACATGGTCATAAAAGGGAACAAACGGCTTTTAATGGCAATAGAATGTTAAGGTCTCCAGGATTTTGTACTTATGCAAGAGGTAAACACTGGTCCCAGGATTGTAGAGCTGAAATGGATGTCAAAGGTAACCCCTTGCAGGGAAATGAGGGGAGGGGCCTACCAGTTCAGGCCCCTAAAACAATGTGAACTATCCTTTATCATCCAATCAGAGAGAAACAAACAGGCAGGAAGAACAAAATTAACTATTGCTGATTTTTTACAGGCTACTGAAGGTACTGCAGCTTTAGATTTGACCACAGATGAATCTAAAACATTATCCAAAACAGATGAACATTATATGTTAACCACTGGTGTTCATGGCCCCTTATCATCAGGAACAATAGGATTAATATTTGGAAAAAATGGATTAACTTCTCAAGGATTCTTTATTTATCCAGGTATTATAGATGGAGACTTCAAAGAAGAAATTAAAATTGTAACATCCATATGGAAAGAGATGACAATTAATGCAGGGGACAAAATTGCCCAACTGCAGCTGTTTCCTTACGCCAAGGGCAAGGTTGTTCCAATAGACATAACAGGAGCAGTTGAAAATACTGGAAAATGTGTGTGTTTGCAAACAATGGTGAGTGATAAGAGACCAAAATTAAAAATGCAAATGAATGGTATTTAAATAGAAGGATTGCTTGACACAGGAGCGGATGTCACTGTCCTCTCACAGGAATCTTGGAATCCAAACTGGCCACTTCAAAAGATTCCTACATATTATATAGGAATTGGTAAATTATCACATGTAAAACAAAGTGTACTATGGCTTAACTGTGTGGGAGCAGAAGGGCAAAGAGGGAAATTGAGACCATATATGGCTGATGAACCCATAAATTTATGGGGAAGGAATCTCTTACAACAATGGGGTACTCAAATTAATATTCCTTCAATGCCAAAATAACAAATGATGAAATGATGGATGCTTTGGAGGAAGGTATTGATATGAGTACTCAACAACAATTTCAAGGTATGTCTAGTGTCCAAACACAGGACACCCCAGGTATTGAATTTCCAAATGTAGACTAGGGGCCACTGCTGAAATTCCAACAGCCCTATCCTTGAAATGGCTATCAAATAAACCAGTGTGGCAAGAACAGTGACCCATAACAAAGGAAAAATTGGAGGCTCTTGAGCAATTGGTAAAAGAACAGCTGGAGGCTCATCATATAGAAGACTCTACCAGCCCATGGAATTCTCCTGTGTTTGTGGTAAAAAAGAAATCAGGTAAATGGAGAATGGTAACAGGTTTAAGAGCTGTGAACAGAGTAATTCAACCTATGGGTCCTTTGCAGACTGGTATGTCTTTACCTTCTCTATTACCAAAGTCATGGCCTTTAATAGTAATTGATTTAAAAGACTTATTTTTCTCAATTCCATTGCATAAGAAAGATAGGGAGAGGTGTGCTTTCTCTGTACCTACTCTTATTAACAGTAGACCAATGAAGAGGTGTATCTTTGGAATGTGCTTCCACATTCTCTGTGTCAACATTTTGTGCAAAAACCATTAGAAATAATGTGTAAGCAATTTCCTCGATCTATTATCTATCATATGGATGTATATTTTGTTGCCTGTTTCTGATGTAGCTATTTTAGATAACTCATTTAAGGAAATGCAAAGAATTCTACCACTATGGGGGTTAAAAATGCTCCTGGAAAAAAAAATACAAAGAGGAGATTCAATCAACTATTTGGGTTATAAAATAAGTCAACAGAGAATAAGATCACAAAAGGTACAGGTCCGTAGAGACCAATCCAATTGAAAACTCTTAATGATTTTCAAAAATTAATGGGAGATATAAATCGGCTAAGGCCCACCTTGGTTTAAATACTTATGAGTTAAGTAATTTGTTTCAAACAGAACAAGAAGATTCACATCTGAACAGTCCAAGATGTTTAATTACTGAGGCAGAAAAGGAATTAATGTTGGTAGAACAAAGATAGCAAGGTGCATACATAGATCAAATTGATCCTCAACTTGATCGTATTTTGGTCATTTTACCATCAATTCATTCTCCTACAGAACTCATTATGCAATGGTAAGATAGTATCATGGAATGGATTTTCTTACCACATAAACAAAGTAAAAAATTAAAGACATACATAGAAAAGATATCTGAATTAATTATAAAAGGTAGAATAAGACTACGTCAATTATCAGGAATGGGCCCTGCCGAAATAGTAGTGCCTCTTACTAATGCTGAAATTATGTCATTGTGGGTAATCAATGAAGACTGGCAAAAGTTTGCAGTAATTATTTGGGAGAAATTAATAACAAATTTCCAAAAAGCAAACATATACAATTCATAAAAAGAACTAATTGGATTCTTCCTCGGATCGTAAAGGGAATGCCAATTCCTGATTCACCAACCTTCTATACTCATGCTAACAAGATGGGAATGGCAGGTTATAAGACAGAAAAAATCAGCAAGGTAATCAAAAGTCCATATACCTCAGTTCAAAAAGCAGAATTGTATGAAATCCTTATGGTGTTATTAGATTTTCCTGAGTCTCTTAACATAATTATTGATTCTCTATATGCAGAAAGAGTTGTGTTGCATATAGAAACTGCTGAATTTATTCCCAATAACACAGAATTAACTTCTTTATTTATACAATTGCAACATGTCATCAGAAGTAGAAATAACCAATTATATATATAAGGCACATTCGATCTCATACAGGTTTGCCAGGTCCACTGGCACCAAAAAAAAAAAAAAAAAAAAAAAATGCGAAGTTTGACCAATTCCTCATAGGAAATGTGTTGGAAGCCTCAAATTTTCATCAGAAACATCATGTTAACAGTTCAGGTTTAAAGAAAATTTTCTCTATTACCTGGCAACAAGCCAGGGAAATAATTAAAAAACGCCCTACATGTTCTCTATATAACCAAACTCCATTACCTGCTGGTAGTAGTGACCCTAGGGGTACTAAAAGGAATTAAATTTGGCAAATGGATGTTTTTCATTTTGCAGAATTTGGAAAACAAAGGTATGTAATCATACCATTGATACATACTCAGGGTGTCAATGAGAAATTGCTTTAAATTCTGAAAAAGCTGATTGTGTTATTGCACATTTATTAGAAATAATGACACTTATGAGTGTACCTGCACAAATTAAGACTGATAATGCTCCTGCAAATGTATCTAATAAAATGAAGCAATTCTTTACATATTATAATATAAAGCATGTTACTGGTATACCACACAATCCTACAGGACAAGCAATTGTAGAAAGAGCTAATTGTACCTTAAAAGAGATGCTTTTTAAACAAAAGATTAAAGATTCCCAGGGATAGATTACACAATGCTTTGCTAACTTTGAATTTCCTAAATTTTGGTGAAAAGGATACCACTTCAGCTGAGAGACACTGGGTTATACAAAAAACTGAGGAATTAAATCAACCAATATATTATAAGGATATTTTTACATTAGAGTAGAAACCTGTAATGGTTTTAAGATGGGGATGTGGTTATGCCTATATGTCTACAGGGAATGAAAAAAAATGTGGTTACCAACAAAACTTGTAAAGATTAGATCTGACCAGGGAAAACCTCCTATTAGCTGAAACATTAATGTCTTCACATGGTAAGAGTATTTTATTCACTGTATGATGTTCATGATATTCCAATCTTTTATCCAGCATGGATAGAGTTTATGCCTTAATACGTACTTATAAAGTTGTTCTATGCCTTTCACTTTATCAAATTTAGAGCAAAAATTTATTTTTAGAGCCAATGACTGAATGACAATAATGACAAGACAAATAGTCCAGAAGATTCAGCTTAACATAATGATTCATCACTGTTTTCTTAAAAACTTTGCATGCAAATCATTTTTAAAAGCACTAATCCAAAAATGATCGATCCTACAGAAACTGGACAACAAAAGGTATAGTTAACTTTTCTGGGAATTGGCCAATATCTCATTTTTTGATGGGTGCCCAAAAAATATTTACACTCCATTCCAAGACATGGGATAGAAGTTTTTTGTTGCGTGTTATGTTATGTGTTGTGATTGTTTGTTGTCATCTAGGATGAATGGATATATGATATGTGTTGTGAAAAAATAAGAATTGGATTCAGGGATTTTCTTCTTTCCGTCACTCTATTATTTGTCTCTGTTATTATTAAAAACTGAAGATTATTTTTTATATTTATAGATATTGATAGAAATTTAAGATTGTTTTGTTATAATAGATATTGACAGACAGTTAAGATTATTATGTTTTATATACACTTAAAGATAAATTTTAGTTTCAAAATTTCAAGATATCTTTTGAAAAATAATAAATTTTTTTCTTCTATTTCCATAAAACAATTTTCCCTAAGAAAGATATAACATGCCCTCTTTTTATGGCATGAATGGAGACTTACAAATGTCTTTCCTCTGTTCAAAGAACAGAAAATATTCCTTAATTGATTTGTGCATCCTGCACCTCCAAGGCATTTTGGTAATTGCAGAACTATATGTTACTTGTGAGAAATTATATATTTTCAAAATAACGGGACCAGAGTGCAAAGAAGACAAGACAAGTAACACAAATGATCCAGACTCATAGACTGCCTCAATAGCTGTTTCCTCAAAAATTTGCATCCAGAACAACTTCAAACCACTTGTTGAAAAGGCTCAGCCTCAAAAACTGTTCCAGACAGGACTTTAATAAAGCCCTGAATTTTCCTAACCAAAGTCCAGCTTCGGACTAAACACTACTCAAAACATTCAAATTTCTGAGCATATAGAGACTGGACAACAAATGTTACTATTAATTGATTAACCATTTTATCTTTTTTATTTGGGTCACCAAAAAGGTTTTCTGCATCCCAATTCAGCAGGAAGGAGTTTTAAGAGAGCGACGATGTCCCATTCCCAAAAAATGGAGTGGATGATTACTTGGTTATTTGATGGGTTATAGATGTTGTTTAGGGGGAATTGTTACAAAGTGTTATATGGTCTTGTTAAGCAAAGTGTAGGAGGTTAGGCTCAGGGATTTCTTTCTCTTTCTTTATCCTTCTTTCTCTCTTATATAGGGGAAGAAGACTTAAAAAGAAAAAAGAGAGGGAATATGGGTATATAATATAGAATTGATAAGATAAAAGGATAGATTATTGAATCTACTCCTATAGATCTTTGTATATTGATACAAAATTAAGGCTATATTTTGATTAGGTATTGTACCCATGTAATTCTTAAAATTGCAATGTGAAGTTCTAGTCCTTTTGACAGAAACTATTACAAACTGTTTAGGATAATTAACAAATGCAAGTTGATAGTTATTCAAACTTGTGATTTTATTAAGATAATTAAGTTAGTTAAGCGCAGAGGTTCTAAGTTAATCAGATATTAAGTTGTTAGAGACAAGCAACATTTGATTGCTCAATGAATATGGATAGATGGTCTTCAAAAACCTCAAGAGCTTAGACTATGGCATTTAAAGATATTTTTATTATTTTAAAAATTCTTTGACATGAAACTGTCAGCTCCTCTCAAATCCCATTGGATTTGGAAGGAGATGATGAGCATCAAAAAATCTCAATCAGGAGATAATTCCTAAGGGGCAGAAATTCCCCTGCTCTCTTAACAAACTATATACAGTCCAAAGATGGATCAAAGCCTCAATGAAGGTAAATCGATGGCCTGTTTCTGCAAAGACAGAATGGGAAAAGCTTATTTTCTGCTCAAAAACTAAGTCTGTGAGATATGCTTGGCCAGAAGGCTGAAGATGATGCTCCAATATTATAGAAACTGGGGACTGTCTAGGCAGTCAGTTTTCTGTCATTTCATAGTTTTGGAAGTTGCTTGCTCTGCACTTCCTATCTATTCAGATATACTTATCCTTCTCAGGTTTCTGATGTGATTGAAGACTGCATAGTTATAGCCTCATAATAAGTTTTAAGCAATCTAGGAATAAAAAGTTGTTTTAAGGTTAAGATGATTTAGTTAATAATGTAAGTTAGGATGGAAGTTGAATTAGGTATAGATCCTTAAACTCTTCAAGAGACATATGTAATAGAATACATTTCTTAGTTGACTAGTCAAATACTTATGGACTGGACATTGAGAATGTATGTCACACCTTTTAATTTTCATAATTTTTTGTATTTATTGTTATTGTTACTGTGTTGTGTTTATTGCTGTATTTATTGTTATTGTTATTATGAAAAGGGGCCTTTTGTTAGACTTAAAAGGGGGGGATGTTGAGGGAAGGACTAATATCATTGCTTCTGATAGGTTAAATTCCATGCTGAGATCTGGTTACTGCCCCTTCTGTGACATTCTCTTGATTGATTGATTGATTGATTAATAAAAGTTGCTATGGCCAATTAGCTGGGCAGAAAAAGTATATGAAGGTGGGACTTCCTGAGATTAGACAGGAACCCTGAGCACACACAGGGAAGCCTTCTCTTTCTGCTGGAACACAGGAGATAGAAGTCTTGAGAATGCTAGAAGGTAATCACAAGCACATGGCAGTTTGGGATTAGGTGATCTGGGTTAATTTAGAGTAGTTAATTGAGAGTCTGCCCAGCTAAGGGCTAAGTGTTAAAACACTAAAAGGTCTTGGTGTTTTTAATTATTGGGGAAAAGATTCCAGTGGCTTATAGGCCCTCATTCCAAGCAGTCCCTGGCTGTTGGACTTCCAGACTCCAGGATTTCCCTCGAACCTAGGCGAATCTCCTGCCAAGCTTCTGGTAATTCTACTTGCCTAATATAACAACTTATATTAATTAACAGAGTTTAGGTTACAGGTGGTGTAGGCCACCCTTGGTCCCGGGGCTCTTTTTCCAGGATAAGTTAGGCAACTGGTTAAGGCAGTCGGGCCAGGCTGCCTGCTCCTCTGCCAAGCTGCTGGCTATTCTATCAGCCTAATCTTACAGTTTATATCTACTAATAACTACAATAATTAATTAATTTTCAGTTTCATTTGTATAAGACACAGAGCCTTTTATTGGATTAAAAGGGGGAAATTTGGGGAAAGAAGATACAATAAAAACAAAATGAAAGGAAAAAAAGAAACAAGACTTCCGATTTTCAGCACATGATCCACTGACAACCCATAGATATGTGCTCTTTGTGAGAACCTGAGTCTTCCTTGTACCTTTAGCCTTCATTCTTAAATATCTGTGACAGTTGTCACCAGAGACAATGTGTTAATCCTCTTGTATGCTAGGTTATTATTTCTGAAATTACATCTTAGCTCAAGGATTAAGAAGCCCTGAAGTAGATATTTAGTGACATTTCAAAATCAATCATTCAACCATTCACATTCTTGCAAACAGAAGTGTACTTTTAGATGATGGGTTCTTGTTTCAGTTTCTTAGGAGTTTGAACATAAAAGCAAGACTGAAGTTTGGCTTCCCCCAAATTGGCCTAGATTAAATTATATCTGTCTTCATATTTCTGTGCAATGGCTTGGCATTATAAATAGTACTCATATGCTTGTCCTTGTTCACTCTGATGCACATATGACTACTAAGCCAACCTAAATTAATTAAGCCAGTGTTATTTGATTTTTTAACCTTTTAAGCAGCCCAAAATAAGAGAGAAGATCTAATTTGAAAAACAGAGCTTCCCATGATGCCAAATCAAATTTATCCCTGTAACAACTCAACAGTAACTACAGACACATTTCTATGGACCAGCTTATGCTCTGACCACATTCAAGACTTGGCAGTACTGCATGTTACTGTCCTACTGCATGTTACTGTCCTGATATCAGAAAGCATGTAGGGATTGACTAAAGCACCTGGATTCAAGCACATGGATAATTATTCAGAACAGGCAAGGACACTTTTCCCTATAGATCTTTGTCTCTCTTTCCATTGCCTTATCTCTCTCCTGCCCCTCTCTCTTTTTCTCTCTCTTCCTTCCTGCCCCTTCTTTATTTCCTCTACCATTCCCTCTCCTTTCTCTTACTTTTATCTTGACATTGCTCTTTCTCTCTCCTATCCATTTCATCTGTCTCTATCCCAATATCTGTTATTTTAGAGTCAGACCCTCACTGTGTAGTCCTGGCTGCTCTTAAGGTCAATAAGTAGTTTGGGATGACCTCCATTCAGACTGTTCTTGATTGATCATTCTGAGTTTTAAAATGACAGCCATGCAAATGGAAAACCCGACTCCCTCTACCCCTCTTTCTGTCCATCTTCCCTCTCTTTATTTCTCTCTTTCTTTTTGTCACTCCATTTCCCTTCATTCTTTTCCTCTTCATTTCCTTCTTTCATTTTTCATATTCATGACACTTCTGTACCCTAAGTGATAGAAATACTTTGTTACTGGTAGTTCCAGAGACAATACTATAATTGAAAACACACTTTAAATTACATTAAAAAGTAAATATTGGCTGTGCTCAGAACACACTAAATATAATAACAATATTATGCCAGGGTTTATTGATCATTTATTGATAATTCACAAGATAATTGTACTATGTTCAAGTGTTTTAAACCTGGCAACTTACTCAAAAATTAAGTGGCTTTACAGTTGGATTATTATTGCCCTCTGTTAATTGACACAGAGGAAACTAAAGACCAGAGAGTCAGAGAAGCACCCAGGGCATTTAATTGGCTTGTGATGGAACAAAGATCTAAAACCAGTTGTTGTAGGTAATAAAATTCTAGGGACACTCCCTGTGCTTGTTTAAAACCTATGAAAATCAGAAGGGATCATTTCTGTCTAGATTATTTACTGGACTCAAATAGTGGGAGAAAAATTGTCTTCTGGGTAATTTACTGGCCAATCATCTGTGACTTCTATATATCCAGGAAATGCCTACTGAAAGAGGATTTCAGGGGTTAGAAAGTGGGGTATATCACTAATCTAATAGCAAGTATGGAAATACGTGTTCTGCCTTAGGAAAAACGAAAATTCTTACAAGAATCCATGGGGCCCATAACTTGGTCTCCATGGGGATTTATTAAGGCTGCTGCAGAGTGCTTCAACAGAAGGGAGCTAACCACTTGTTACTCATTTTACAATAAGCATTGACCTCATCTATCTATTCAGTCAATAAGAGTGTACTGGAGTCTACTTGTGTTAAGTGCTCCTCTTGGCATTGACAGAACTTAGCATGAATAGAGGAAGACATACATAAGTTCATCTTTAAATAGTATATGTCAGATAGTTATAGCAATATCCAAGAAATTAGCATTGAAAAAAGAAATAAAGAACCCCTATTAAAATATGTATAAAGTATTAGGGCCAAGTTTTATTAAAGGAAGATGGGGCTGAGGTGTAGATTAGTGGCATAGTACCAGCAGGAGACTATGGAATTGATCCCCAGCACCAAGATTTACTAGAGAAAAGACAAAACTAGTGCACAGATGCTGAGGAAATAGAATCCTTGGTATGGTGTGAAGCTACCAAGCAGATGTCACTGTTTGGACATCAGAGAGGATATATGTTCTGGTAGAATCTCTAAAATACTTAATTTTTTCCTCTTATTATTAATTTACCTTATATTAAAATAGGATAATAAATCATTAGGAGGAATAAGCTTGATACTATTTCTGTTCCACTCTAAGGGTAAATTTTAGGTGCTCTGTTGAACAGATACTTTAGAGGGATGAAGGATGACCTTGGAATCTGATTTCATTAAGTTAAACTGATGAAAAGTACAATGGGAGTAAAGGTCAGTGAGTGAGAATTTATCTTGTGGAAGGTGACAAGATGAAAAATTTAAAAAATCATTTGCATTTGCACATTGATGAGACTTGATTACATGTAAACTGCAAGCCACCAGTATAATAAAAATCCCTGTTTCCTTATGCTATGCGTTCTTTATAGCAATGAATTCAGTATTGATTATGATAAGTTTACTTCTTTGGCTCTCTTAATTCACTGTCTTTTTTATACTCTTGGCATAGCATACATTACATACTCCAGGAAACTTCTCAACAATGAATAATAATTGGGTATTTAATTGAAAATATGAGTTTTTACCCTTAGCACAAGAAATATAAAAATGTATCTGAGATCTGTATCTAAGCAATACCGAATGCATTCAGTAGTGTGTGTGTGTGTGTGTGTGAGTGTGTGTGCGTGTGTGTGTGTGTGTGTGTGTGTGTGTGTCCATCTGTATGTGTGTGTATGTGGGTATGTGTGTTGTGTGTATGTATGTATGTGTGATGCATGTGTGTATATCTGTGTATGTGTAGGTGTGCATGTGTATATGTGTTTGTATGTGTGTATGTGTTTGTGTGTGTAAGTGTGGGTATGTATGAGTGTGTATGTGTGTGTGCATGTGTGTATGTGTGTGTATAATAATAATTATAGAAGAAGACATTGTGAATTCCAGAGGGAGTAGAGACAAGAATAGGGGATTTGGAAGGAGAGAGGGAAGGGTAGAAATGATACAAGCACAGTTCTCATGTATAAAACTCCAAAACAAAAATAAAACAACCCAAAGAAGCATTCCAAAGGGATCCTTGAAAAAATTTTAAAAATAAAAACTTCTCAATCTTGGGAACAAAGTTTTTGTACTGCTCTCAACAAAAACAACAAAACAAAGAACTTGATAAAGTTTTTTGAAATAAAAAAACACTTTCTTTAAGAGATAGTACTTAAACTAAAAAAAAAAAGTTCAGAGATGATAATAGACTAAATATATAAATTTATTGATTTGTTTACTACGGGGGAGGTCAACGTAAATTCATAGATTATGAAAAGCTCTTAAGTTCAATAATGAAAACAAAGTAAACAAGGTGAGGTATGGTATCACATGCCTGTGAAACCAGAACTCAGGACACCAAGGCAGAAGTTAATTGTGAATTGAGGGCAGCCTGGGTTAAATGGTGAAACACTGTTGCTAATCTAACCAACAAACAACCACATAGACACATGATAGCCAGTGAACAAAATAGTTGAAGTCATACTTCACCAAAATTAAAAAAGATGCCTAAGACCATTAGTTTTGTAAAAGTATACTTAAAGAGCAACATATTTTATATAATTTTTCAACTTTTTTAGAAAGGTTTAATCAATACATAATATAAATTGCTAGTAATCATATGAACTAACCATAACACTTGTATGTAGCTGATAAGAAAGTGAAAGTATGAAGCTCCCTATACCAACAGACTGAATGGAATAGGAACATAGACTTTGTTACCTGTTAGGGGGTCATTTTGCCTTATTGGAACTTCCAAGTAGCCCCCAGAGCAAGAGGAAGCTCTTAGCCTTCATATGACTGCTGAATTGAGAGGGCGCTGATATGTAGGGGAACCCCACACTGGAAGAATAAGATAGGTGGGAGAAGGGGGAGGGTGTGAGGATAGTACCAGGAGGAGTAGAGGGAGAGGACTGTGATGGAGATGTAATTTGAAGTAATAAATAAACATTAAAAAAAGATGAAACTACAAAAACTGTAGATTTCATCAGTTCATACTACATGGCTATGCTGAAATGTCATGCTAAACCCCATTATATATGTGTGCTGATACATGTGAAAAACAAGTATTATAATTTAAAATAATTTTAAATTTTAATTTAATAAATCAACCTGATCTACATAGTGAGTTCCCAAACAACCAGAGCTATCTAGTGTGACCCTTGAAACAAACAAACACAACAATAACAACAAAAATAAAACCCAGCAATCATCAGTAGCTGAATATTTGATTATATCATTCATATAATTAAATGATTCAAAATAAATAGAAATGGAATTCTGCTACATAAATTAATGTGAGTGAATTCCAGAAATCTTTTTAAATTGAAAATAGATTTTGTTTCATATACTATATTCTGATTACAGTTTCCCCTTCTCCAGCTCCTTCCAGATTCTCCCCACCTCCCAACCCACTGAAATCTTCACCCTTCCTTTCTCTCATTACAAAACAGAAATAATAATAACAATATATAAATCAAAAAATCAGAATAGGAAAACAAACTATCAAATAGTAAAAGAGAGTCAAAGAAAAAGCACAAGAAACATACATAAATGCAGAGGCAGGTAACTTCAAAGATGCCATTGAGTTTGTTTTGTGGTGGCCATATGCTTCTGGGTATGGAGCCTGCCCCTAGCAGTGGTTTGCCTCCCCATTGAGACTTCACTGGAGAAAACTAATTTTTATTTTGCAAGTCAATTGGACAAGCTTCTGGCTTAGGGGATGGGGGTTTGTTTCCACTTTCTTTTTAAAAATGTTTATTTATTACTTCAGCTTACATCTTCATGACAGTGCCCTCTTTCCACCCCTCCCAGTCCCGCCCTCCCACCCTCTACCCCCTATCCCTTCCATCCCACTCCTCCAGAGTGGAGTGTCCCTATATAAGAACCTCCTCATGCACTAGGGTCCTCATACACACCACTAAGGCAAAGTGTCTCATTGACAGGTAACAAAGTCTAAGTTCCTGTTACCTTTGGTCCATTGATTTTAGTATACTTATCCTGTACTATATGGCTAAAATCCGATTATAAGTGAATAGATGCCATGTGCATCCATCCTTTTGAGTCTGAGTTAGCTCACTCAGAATGAGCTTCTTTAGTTCCATCAATTTGGCTGCAATTGCATGATTTCATTGTTTCTGATAGCTGAGTAGTATTCCACTGTATAGATGTACCACAGTTTTTTTTTTTAATCCATTCTTCAGTTGAGGGACATCTGGGTTGTTTCCAGTTTCTAGATATTACAAATAAGGCTACTATGAACATAGATGAGGAAACATCCTTGTGGTTTGTTGAGGAATCATTTGGATATAAACCCAGAAGTGGTATGGCTGGGTCTTGAGGTAGAGCTATTCCATCTTTTCTAAGATATTGCCAGACTTATTTGCTTAGTGGTTGTACAAGCTTGCACTCCCACCAGCAATGGAGGAGTGTGTTCCCCTTTCTCTACAACCTAGCCAGCATTTGCTCTCATTTGAGTTTTTGATCTTAGCCATTCTGACAGGTGTGAGATGGAATCTCAGAGTCATCTTGAGTTACATTTCTCTGATGATTAAGGATGCTGAGCATTTCTTCAAGTGTCTCTCAGCCATTAGGGATTCCTCCTTTGTGAATTCTCTGTAAGCTCATATTAGCGAATTAACAGCAGAACTGGGAAAATTGGGGAAAAAAAGAAGCAAACACTCCCAAGAGGAGCAGAAGGCTGGAAATCATCAAACTTAGGGCTGAAATCAACAACTTGAAACAAAAAGAATGATACAAAGAATCAATGAAACCAAGAGTTGGCTCTTTGAGAAAATCAACAAAATGGACAAACCCGTAGCCCAATTAACTAAAAGGCAGAGGGAAAAAATACCCAATCAACAAAATCATAAATGAAAAGGGAGAAATAGCAACAGACATTGAGGAAATCCAGAGAATCTCTAGGTCCTACTTTAAAAATCTGTACTACAGCAAATTTGAAAACCTAAGTGAAATGGACAATTTTCTTGATAGATTCCACCTACCAAATTTAGATCAGGTTGACAGATTAAACAGCCCTATAACCCCTAAGGAAATAGAAACAGTCATTAAAAATCTCCCAACCAGAAAAAGCCCAAGGCCAGTTGGTTTCAGCACAGAATTCTACCAGACCTTCAAAGAAGAGCTAATACCAATACTCTTCAAACTCTTCCACAAAATAGAATCAGAAGGAATACTGCCAAACTCTTTCTATGAGGCCACAGTCACCCTGATTCCTAAACCACACAAAGACCCAACAAAGAAAGAGAACTTCAGACCAATTTCCCTTATGAATATAGATCCACTTCCTTTCTTAATGCCAGTACCACATCTGGCCCAGATCCATGCTGATCCCTGTGCATGTTGCCACCATGTCAGAGTTCTTATGTGCTTCAATCCTGCTGTGATTGGAGGTCTTGTTTCCTAGGTGCCCTCAACCCCCTCTGGCTCTTAACAATCTTTCTGCCTCCTGTCCCACAGGATTACCTGAGCCCTGAGGGGAAGGATTTGATGAAGATTTAGTCCTGAGTGTTCCAAAGTCTCTCACTCTCTGCACATCGTCCGGGTGTGGGTCTCTGTATTTGTTCTCATCTACCTCTGGAAAAATCTTCTCTGAAGGTGGCCGAGCAAGTTTATGGTCTGTGAATGTAGCAGAATATTGTTAGGAGTTATTTTATTGCTGCTTTCCTTTAGTCACAAAGTCTTAGGCTGATAGATAACTAAAAACACATATACAGATGATAATGTCTTGTAAGATCCTCCATATGTGACTCTTTGAAGTAGATTAATCTAGACTGGCAGAAAATAGATTTAAATTTACCCAGGTCTGAGTGTTGTGGGACAGGATTACTTAGGAAGTGTACAAATTGTGTTTGCCAGATTTAGTAAAGAAAACTTTAGAATATCTGGTTAAATGAATTCTAGAATTAAAATCTGGATTTATTTCTCTTATATGCATATTTCATAAGTATTAAATGTGGCAAATAATTTTTCTGAGAAAATATATTGGAACATCTATCATCATGCTTTTGTAATGGATTTGTCTTAATTTTCACCACAATGGTACTTATACAGTCCATACTTTCTCTAGCTACAGCTAAATATCAGGGTATTACTTGCAAATTGTACTTCTAGATTTTTAGCAATGTGTAATGCTGTTGTAAAGACAACGTATAAACGGTGGTAAGTGAAATTACCCTAACTTAAAAACTGCCAGTATAAAAGGCTGTTTTCTCTTCTTACAAAGCATTCAATGAAATTATGAAATAACTTCATTAGCAACATTCAAACTTAATTTAAATTTAAAAGCACTAAATTATTCAAAAGGAGTTAAATAGCTGAATTACCAAAAAATATTATTGAAATAATTTTTGAAATGAATGACTCAGCTTCTGGGAGGTCAAAAGTCACAATTTCCCAAATAATTAGAACACTGAGTCATTTTTGAAGTGGCCCATTATCCATGAACTTTTAACACTGAGTTCTGACAAAAGAAAACAGAAGATAAATCTCATTTTACCCAAAACCAAAAGGAGGCAATATAACAGTAATTTTTTCTATAATCTTAAAATATGTACAAATTCATAAAAATGAGAAATTATAAAATATATCATTAAAGATTATATTTATTGTCTAGCATGGATGATGCCCATGATCAAGTCAATATTACAAAAGCAAGCAAGTAAGCAAGCAAGAAAGAAACAAACAGGAGAGAAAATGAAAAAAACAAAGGAATACTTGAAAGTTTTCAAAACATAAATTAAAATGCAAAAATATTTCATTAAAGATAATGTTTATACCACAAATAACTTGTAAATTCTTAGTGTGCAGAATACATAAAACTAATAACAACTAATATAATGAGAAAATAACCCAAGAGAAAAATTAAAATTTAGGAACCTCCACAAACATCTAAGCTTAATATGTAAATCAATATATGAGACACATTAATAATTTTGAACAAAGGAACTATAAAAATAAGGAAAAAGTACTATCTTGCCCATGGGCTTTGTGAAAACTCAAGTGTCTGGTTCTTAAAGTGGTTTGAGTATCAAAGCTTTGTGAATAACTATAGATTATTAAGATACAACATGAATATAGTCTCTTTGAGGGATGACATTAAAAATCAATTTGGGGTTGTTAGAGAAGAATGAAATTAATATCTACAATTTAATCCTAGAAATGTAACAGTTTGTACTTATCTTGAATTAAGTCTGACAATTAAAACCAAAAACAAATGCATTTGATATTCAAAGAATTTGAATTGGGAATGGAAAAATAATCCACCTTGTCTAAAACATGTCAAAAAATGTAAATATGAATTATAATTATGATAGCATCATATAACCTTAAGCTGAATGAATCATGGTTTCACTAGATACATTTAAAAATATAAAACAAAGTAATTTGTGCATTAATAAAGAAATACATTTAGTTTTTTCCATTTATTTGAAACACAGTGCCAGAAAAATGGACTGTTATATGCTTGGGAAAGAGCAAGTATTTTTTTTATTTTTAAATAACTAAAACCTTATCATAAAATTCTTAAAAGTAAAGAACACTACACAGAAATATTAGCCAGACCTAATGTCTATACACCTCAATGTACTCCTGTACAGTTGGAATATCTATTACCTTTCTGAAGCTATGCAGTTTCCTTCCAATTGGATTTTACATTTTTAATATCAAATATTTTTATGTACTTCACCACCACATAGAGAAAAGGAAAAATCAATGACAGAGTTAAGATTAGAAGGACATTTAACTTATATCCCTTATATTCTATTTCAGGACTCTTGTATCTGTTACCTGGAATTCATCCCCCATTACCATCTAACATTTTTAAAGAAAAGACAAAGCTTATAAATCATTGAAAATAGTAAGTATACTAATTTTTTGGAGGTATGGATAGGATACCTATTGGTAAGTTATTTTCATCTTGCTTATATATTATAAATCAAAATATGTACATTTACACAATTTACTATTTGCAAATATGAAACTTCCAAGTCAGTTTCAGCTAGAATTTTCTATACCTCGTAAATAAAGTGTGTGTTGTCATCAGCAACAGGGTATTTTCATCAATCAGTTCTGGTGGACAAGCAAGAAGAATCACAACAGCCTGGAATTTTGTTTTTGTTGTTGTTGTTGTTTTCTTTTTCTCAAACTGGGTAGTTCTGGAACCTCTCTACCCAGCAATGAAATGGTATTTTGCATCTGTTGTTTTTGTTGTTTGCTTACTTCAGAATCCATATTTAGACATGCAGGGTAACCCTTTTTAACTCCTCTTTTTAAAATTTCTATTTGATTTGGCTTACAAATTAGTAAGCTTTCATATAGCTATTTCATACATCCCAGTTTTACTTAACCCATCTTTCCTCTTCTATCATAAAATAAGCTCAGGCTGGAATAAAAACATTACATAATGATGACATTCTGAGCCAAAAGGAATTATAAACTGGTCT
Organism: Lophiomys imhausi; assembly: GCA_907164525.1. NCBI lineage: Eukaryota > Metazoa > Chordata > Mammalia > Rodentia > Muridae > Lophiomys > Lophiomys imhausi. The sequence continues at coordinate 1,677,348 of CAJQZJ010000153.1, read as the reverse complement.
AAGAATATCAAAACTTACTCATGAAATACATCAGTACTCAGTGTTTAGAAATCCAGTCAATTTGATGGGGATATAACTAAGAACAACATATTCTTGGAATGTTCAATCTTGAGCCAAAACAAAAATTCAGCTATTAAGATACAACCACCTGAAATCACATGAGGGAGCCACAGATTTGGGATGATAGACCTTCCATAAAGTATCTTAGATAAGGCCATAGAAAACAAGAACGTAGGCAGTGGTTAAACAAATGGAAAATCACTTCCTACCATTGGCTTAATTTATATAGCATTTAAGCTTTTAGCCTATAAATTTCAGAGAAAACAAAAATTCACACCAGTAGGAGCAACATTTCCATGGTCTCCTAAGAAGAGGAGCACTGACATTTCTTAATGAAACCAGTATGCTCTTTTTGTTAATCACCACAGACATTTGCAATATATATATATATATATTCTAGTCTCTTTAAATAAATTTATTTAAAATGAAAATGTATGTGGGTGCATGCATACCTGTGTCACATGTTTACACTCTGTGCTTCTTTGAGGAGTTATGTAAAAAATAAGTGTTTCTTATTACTATGGGAGTGAGGAGTTTCTAATGTCTTTCTTTATATTTTATAAAAAATAAGCACTTTTGCAGAAAGTCATTGATTTTATAGTTAAAAATTTGGAGGACACAATAAAAATCAATTTTTGGATTGTTATATGTATATTTACCTATTTATGTACCCAGTATTTTAGTTAGTTTGGTTGTCTCATAAGAACCTAGAAAGGGTGGGTAGCCATTCTGATGATCCTACAGCATGCTTAAGTCTTGCACTGCTATGGCACAGTTCAAAGACCCAGCACTGTCTAACAGGGGCAGCCTGAATTCAGCAGTAGAAATTGCAAATTGCATATTAAAGGCTGTGATTTCTAATCACATAAGCCAAGATTATATCTAGAGTGTAGGAGGCCAACTAATCCCAGCTCCTGCCATTTAATAAGGCTTTACTTAAATCTTTTAGAGCAAATCACCTCATTCTTAAAGAGAGCCAACTGCTGAGTTTGAAAAGTTATTTTCTTTGATTCTCTGCAAGAAAGTTAAGCTTAATGTTAAGATTAAATATTTCATTACAATTTGCTATTTTTTAAATTTTTTTTCCTTTGGTTTTCATAAATTTAACCTCCCCAACTACCACATACTCAGGCATAATTATTAAACTATCATATTTCTGTTGACTTTAGAAATAAACTTACAACTTTAAACATTTTTATGTGTGGTGTTGTGTGTACATATGTACGAATGCCCACATGTGAATTAACACATGGGTGCAGATTCATGTCCACATATATACATGTGAGTATGGAAGCCTGCAGTTGCTACTTGGAGTCTCTAATCACTCCCCACCTCATTCCTTGAGGTAGGGATTCCTCAGTTGAACCCATAGTTTGTCGGTTCAGCTAATCTATGTAGCCAGTTTGTTCTAGGGATCTCTTTTCTCTGCTTTCTTAGTGCTGGGATTACAGGTGGGATGACATGCCTGCCCAACATTCCTGTGGGTTCTGGGGTAAGAAGTCTGTTCCTCATGCTTTCTTCTCAGGCCTTTCCTCTTTTTTATAACTAACTAATCCCAAGAAGATTGACTAAACTTCTTTGGCAATACATTACTCAGCTCTGAGTATCTGCCTTCAAGGCCTTATTATGGTACCAGTTATCATTCATTGGCTGTTCTTCTACCTCAACTGAAGATCTAGCTTTCAACACATGAAAGTCTGGAGGAGACACTAACACCATATTCAAACCTTGGATAAGTTTTGTTGTCAAGAACTGACATATCCATCTACTCTATTCTTTTATGCTGTTAGTCTTTGCTCCTACAGTTACCTTAATAACCACTTGTCCCCTTTTCATCTCAAGAAATATTATAGAATATTTCATCATTTACAAGTTTCATCATATACCACCTTCTAAGAGTGTTCAATGATTTATGAATTGTTTGCTGTTTTACTCTGTTAACCATGACTGTCTACTTGTAGATTATTTGTTTACCTTATAGAAAAGAATGTATTCACACAATTATTCAGGAGACTAGCTTCCTTGGTTCAATTGTTGATTATATGTTCTGCCTTGCAGCACTTAGAAAAAATGAGCTCATTTATATTTACAAAGTAAGTACTAAGAATTTCTATAGGAAAACTTACTCTCCACCCAAGCTCAGAACAAGGCAGAGATAATTTGAATGGTTACAGTTTTACTGAGGGTCATATTTTCAACATACACCTGACAGAGATTACAACCATTTCTTTCTAACTTCAACATGCTTCCTCTTCATTTCTAGAATGGCTGATGTCTTCAGATATTTCATTTTTTTTTGGCTGGAGAGATGGCTCCAGCTGTTAAAAGGTAGGCTCACAACCAAAAATGTAAGCTATTTTGATTTTCCCCTTGAATTTCAGTCTGTTCTCCAATTGCTGTCTGTGGGTATTTCTTTTACATTTATTGAATTCTAGCTATACTGAAAAGCACATTTTTTCTTCAGTATTCATGCTTGGATTCTACCAAGATATTTCTGAGAATCTGAGAGAAATTTTCCTTAAATTATTTAAAGTTAATATTCATAGTAGAGGAAAATTATGCTTATTCATTATCTTTAGTATTGTGAATGCCTAAATTAATTTTAAAGTTGTATATTCTTTCTAGAACACATACTTATATTAACAGTCATACTGAGCATGTTTACTTTAAAGTATGTGCATGTGAGTATGTGCGTACGCTTACTTGTGCAGATGCATGTGTGCTGTGCTGTATGTGTGGATGTCAGAGGACAGCTACCAGGGTCAGTTCTCTCCTGTGAGATGTATGCTTGAACTTACTTCATCCAACCTGCATGCTGCAGACTCTACTCACAAACCCATCTTACTAGTCATGAAGCATAGTTGTTTCTCTCCATTTCAACATACCTTATAAAGTTTTTTTCAATTTTATTACTATAAGAGCATTCTTATTTGTAATTGTTAACAAATTATTACTTAACATGAATAACATTTAAATTTTTCTTGGGATTTTCTGGTCCCTGTTCCATCATAGGTCACCATGCCTGATACACCAGGAAGATCCAGGTTAGACATCTTCACACCACCCATATTTCCAACCCACCCAGTCCCTTGGGCCATACCCAGCTTACCTGAATACTGTCTCCCTGAGTGCCACTGCATGGACCCTTCTCCACCTGGGATCACCAGGCCTGCAATTTCAGGAATATCCAGATTGGATTCCTTCTCTCCCCTCCCCTCACAAATCCCTTTCCACCCAGTTCCCTGGGGCATACCCAGCTGCCCTTACATATTGCTTTGTATCATTTATTTTCAATATTTTATCTATGTTAAGAGTAACCATCCTACAATAAGTAGGCTCAAAACAGCAGGAACAGGACTTGGTTACCTGTCAGTGGAACAACCAACTCTAGTGGAACTGCCTCGTATGCCTCCTGTGCAAGAGGAAACTCTTAGACCTCATGTGACTAATGAGCTGAGGGAGGCTGATACACAGAGCACCCCACACCGGAGGGATGGAATGATTAGGAGAGGGGTTACAGGGTGGGAGGGAGAGGCCGGGAGGGGGTGGATGGAGGGGGTGGCAATGGAGATGTAACAAAGTAATAAATAAACATTAAGAAAAGAGAGATGATCATTTGGTGATAAAGCTACATACTTGACCCTATGGCATGTAGCATTGAACTTTGAATACAAATAATTCCTTCCTTCCTTAAACATCTTCCTTTATGGTATTTAGTAAAAGGAGAAGTAACAGAGTTGTCTTCTATGCTTGTGGCTTCCAGTGGGGAATTCCCACCCTGATCAGATATCAGGCCAGAAATGCACACTCTTCCATTGGAAGGTCTGGGCAGAAAAGAGTGGCCAGGGCTAGGCCAGGGAGCAGTTTTTGGAGCTGAATGTGTTTGATTCACTGGGTATGGTCCTATCAGAAGAAAGAAAATGTAATGTCTAATTAACACATGGGCAGTGGGAGTGGGGAAAAAGAACTCTAGGTAGGCTAGAGGCATAGACAAATTTCATTGGCTGATAGCCAAGGCAAAAACAGACTTCATTAGTATGGGGAAGTATTTTCAGAAATCTCCAAGCATTTGCTGAGATGGTTTCTTACCAATGTTGGGCTCTGTGGCACAGCTTAGAGCTTCTGGGGTTTACTCAGATCAGAGGGAGGAAGGGTTTTCCGATGAAAAGAGGGAGTCAGTCATTTGGCACTGAGCTCAGGGGGCTTTTCAAAAGTGCCAGACTACCAGATGATCAACAATTTCTAATTAGTCCTTTTACTTTCAAACATGCGTTTGTCTGGTGAACACTGACAGTATTATGATAGTTTTCTCCAAAGATATGAATCACTGGATATCTTGTTGGTATTTTAGCAAATATGTCCATGACCCTGGTGCTTACAAGTCCCTATCCCCTTTCTTTTGAGTATCTGATTAAAAATTTTTGATACATATCTGTAATTTTGAAAATCAAATTTTTATTTCTTCTCCATCTCTGATTTTACAAACATAGAAAGTTAGTAATACTAATTCTTCCTTAAAAATGAGAAAATATGATCTTCCACCCTTCGCCTACCTCGATTCTCTGACCTTCATACTCAAGACTATATAGGTAGGATTTCTCCCTTTCCCTGTCTCCACCTCCCCTGTGCCAACCAGTGCTCTGGGACAGAGCCAGCTCACCTGAACTGAGAGCTGAGCTCGAAGCTCCACTGTACTTCCCTGCCCCACCAGAGGGGTAAAGACCTCACTCCCTAGAAGCATCCAGCTCCATCCTTTGGACCCTTCACCACCTCAGGTCTCCCTGAACTCCAGCACCTAGGGTATATCTCCCCTTCCCTACTCCAACCAAAGCCTCACCCTGTCCAATGCCCTGGGACCCTCCAAGCTACTCTGAGATGGGGGCGGTCTCTCCAAACTACATCTTCCAGATTTGTGCTTCCCTCGATTTGCTGACCTTCACCCTCAGGACTACATAGGATTTCATAGGACTACACAGAACTACACAAGATTACACAGTCTGGGCAGAGCTACAGGTCCACAAGATTAAAAGGCCTCCAAACCAATGATCCTTCCTTAGCACCAAGTTCAGAAGTCTCCAGGAACAAACAAGAAAGGAACATGAGATGACAAAAGGCCAGCAGAAGAACAGAACTGACGACAGTCATGGAAATATGACTCAAACAAAATTCAGCCATACTAATACAAAAAGCCCTGGCTATCCTACCATGGCTGAAACACAAGAATGTGATGACAAATCTACACTTATGAAAATGATAGAGGCCCTAAAAGAAGAAAATAAATCTCATAAAGAATTTAAAGAACCCAGAATCCTACAGATGAAAGCATTAGAAAATTCCTTTAAAGACTTCCAAGCTAACTCAGTCAAACAAGAATGGGAGAGAGAGAGACAAAGCTATGAATGAATTGCAGGCAAAGACAGCCAAATTGGAAGAGGAAAAAAATAAAACAGTTCAAGACCTGAAATTAGAAGTAGAATCAATAAAGAAAAGAAAAACAGAGACAATCCTGGAGGTGGAAAACCAAGGAAAGAGAACAGGAACTACAGACATGAGTATCACATATAAGATACAAGAGATGGAAGAGCAAATCTCAGGCATGGAAGACTCAATTAAAGAAATCAATAAAACAATCAAAGAAAATGAGAAATCTAAAAAGTCCTCATTCATAATACCCAAGAAATCAAGGACTCAATGAAGACAGAACCTAAGAATTATAGGCATAGCTGAAAGAAGACTCCAGACTCCAAGAACCAGGAAACATTTTCAATAAAATCATAGAAGAAAATTTCCCAAACATGAAGAAAGAGATGCCAGTAAAAATCCAAGAAGCATACAGAACTTCAGATTGGACCACAAAAGAAATCCCTCCCACCACATAATAGTTGGAACTCCAAATATTCAGAACAAAAAAAGAATACTAAAAGCTGTAAGAGAAAAAGGCCAAGTAACATATAATGGAAGGACCATCAGAATTACACCAAACTTTCCCTCAGAAACTTTAAAAGCCAGAATGGCATTCATGATCAGATGTCCTACAAGCCCCAAGAGATCACAGGTGCCAGTCCATATTACTGTACCCTGCAAAATTTTTAATTACTATAGATGGAGAAAACAAGGTATTCCATGACAAAACCAAATTCAAACAATACCCATAAATCCAGCTCTACAGAAGATCCTAGAAGGAAAATTCCAACCCAGAGAAGGTAACTACAGCCAACCAAACACATGAAAGAAATAACTCTACTGAAGCTAAACCAACATAAACACATATACCACTATTACCATCTACATCAAAATAGCAGGAAATAACAAAATAAGGTCATTAACATCTCTCAACATCAATGGACTCAGCTCACCAATAAAAAGACACAATTACAGAATGCAACCATAAGCAAGACCCATTATTTTACTGAATACAAGAAACACACCGCACCAGCAAAAATAGATTCTATCTCAGAGTAAAGGGTTGGGAAAAGGTTTTCCAAGCAAATGGTCCCAGGAAGCAACCTGGAGTAGCCATCCTAATAGGCAATAAGATAGACATTCAACCAAAATTAATCAAAAAATATAGGGAATGAGACTACATACTTGTCAAAGGAAAAATTCGTCAAGATGACATCTCAATACTGAATATCTATGCCCCGAATACAAGGGCATACACATTTGTAAAAGAAACACTACTAAAGCTTAAACCACATATTGATTCACACACACTAAGAGTGGGAGACTTCAACACCCCAGTCACACCAATGGACAGGTCATCAAGACAGAAGCCGAACAGAGAAATAATGAGACTAACAGAGGTCATGGATCAAATGGACCTAACAGATATCTATAGAACATTTCATCCAAACTGAAAAGAATATACCTTCTTCTCAGCACCTCATGGAACCTTCTCCAAAATTAACCATATACTTGGTAACAAAGCAAGCCTCAACAGATACAAGAAAATTGAAATAACTCCTTGTATTTTATTAGACCATTATGGATTAAAGCTGGAATTCAGCAACGACAGAAATATCAAAAAGCCTATACATTCATGGAAATTAAAATTCTCTCTATTTAATGACTATCGGGTCAAGGAAGAAATAAAGAAGGAAATCAAAGACTTCCTAAAACTCAATGAAAATGAAGGCACAACATACCCAAACCTATGGGACACATTGAAAGCAGTGCTACGTAGAAAGTTCATAATACTAAGTGCCTTCAAAAAGAAAATTGTGACAGCTCATATTAGCAACTTAACAGCAGAAATGGAAGAGCTAGAAAAAAAAAAAAAAAAAAAAAAGAAGCAAACACTCCCAAGAGGAGCAGAAGGCAGGAAATCATCAAACTCCGGGTTGAAATCAACAACTTAGAAACAATAAGAACAATATAAAGAATTGATGAAAAGGAGTTGTTTCTGTGAGAAAATCAACAAAATAGAAAACCCTTAGCCAAACTAACTGAAAGGCAGAGGGAAAATATCCAAATCAACAAAGTCAGAAATGAAAAGGGAGAAGTAACAACAGACATCAAAGAAATTCACAGAATCTTAAGGTCTTATTTCAAAAACCTGATTTCTACAAAACTTGCAAACCTATGTGAAATCAGCAACTTTCTTGATAGATTCCACATACAAAAGTTAAATCAAGATCAGATTAACAAATTAAACAGTCCTATAACCCCTAAGGAAATAGAAGAAGACATTAAATGTCTCTCAGACAAAAACAAACAAACAAAAAAGCCCAGGACCAGATGGTTTCAGGACAGAATTCTACCAGAACTTCAAAGAAGAGCTAATACCAGTACTTTTCTAACTGCTCCACAAAATAGAAACAGAAAGAACACTGCCCAACTCATTCTTTGAGGCCACAAACACCCTGATACCTAAACCACTCAAAGACCCAACAAAGAAAGAAAATTTCAGACCAATTTACCTCATGAACATAGATGCTAAAATACTCAAAAAAAAACCTTGCAACCTGAATCCAAGAACACATAAAAAGTATCAGAAACCATGATCAAGTAGGCTTCATTCCAGGAAGGCATGGGTTTTTCAACATATGAAAATCCATTAATGTAAACCACCACATAAACAAGCTAAAAGAAGAAAACCATAGGATCAGCTCATTAGATGCTGAAAAAGCATTTGACAAAATCCAACACCCCTTCATGTTGAAAGTCTTAGAGAGACCTGGAATACAAGGACCATACCTAGAAATAATAAAGGCAATATACAGCAAGTAGGTAGCCAATATAAAATTAAATGGAGAGAAACTTAAAGTAATTCCCCTCAAAACAGGGACAAGGCAAGCATGTCCACTCTCCCCATTTCTCTTCAACATAGAACTTGAAATTCTAGCCAGAGCAATAAGACAACTAAAGGAGATCAAGGGGATACAAATCAGAAAGGAAGAAGTGAAATTATCCTTATTTGAAGGCAATATGATAGTATACATAAGTGACCCCAAAAATTGCACCAGAGAGCTCCTACAGCTGATAGACTCTTTCAACAAGGTGGCTGGATACAAAATTCACTCAAAAAATCAGTATCCCTTTTTTACATAAAAGATAAATGGACTGAGAAAGAAATTAGGGAAACAACACCCTTCACAATAGTCACAAATAATATAAAATACCTGTGGTAACTCTGACCAAGCAAGTTAAATATCTGTACAACAAGAACTACAAGTCCTTGAAGAAAGAAATTGAAGAGGAAATAAGAAGATGGAACTATCTCCCATGTTCGTGGATAGGTAGGATCAACATAATAAAAATGGACATCCTACCAAAAACAACATACAGATTCAATGCAATTCCCATCAAAATATCAACACAATTCTTACAGACCTTGAAAGAATAATTCTCGACTTCATATTGAAAAACAGAAAATCCAGAATATCTAAATCAATCCTGTACAATAAAACAACATATGGAGGTATCACCAACCCTGATTTCAAGCTATACTACAGAACAATAGTAGTAAAAACAGTATGGTACTGGTATAGAAACAGACAAGTTGATCAATGGAGTAGAATTGAAGACCCAGAAATAAACCCAAACACCTATGGTCACTTAATTTTTGACAAAGAATTAAAACCATACAATGAAAAAAGGACAGCACCTTCAACAAAGGTTGCTGGTCTAACTGGATGTCAACATGTAAAAGAATGAAAATAGACCCAAATTTATCACCTTGCACAAAACTTGAGTCCAAGTGGATCAAAGACCTTAGGGTAAAACTGGACACAGTAAATCTAATAGAATAGAAAGTGAGGAAAAGCCTTGAACTCATTGGCATAGGTGACAACTTCCTGAATAGAACACCAACTGCTCAGGCCCTAAGACCAACAATTAATAAATGGAACCTCAAGAAACTGAAAAGCTTCTGTAAGGCAAAGGACAATGTCATTAGAACAAAACAGCAGCCTACAGATTGGGAAAAGATCTTCACCAACCCCACATCTGACAGAGGGCTAGTATCCAAAATTTATAAAGAACTCAAGAAATTAAACACCAACAAACCAAGTAAACAAATCAAAATATGGGGTACAGAGCTAAGCTGAGTTTTCACAAAAGAGGAATATAAAATGGTGGAGAGACACTTGAAGAAATGCTCAACATCCTTAGTCGTCAAAGAAATGCAACTCAAGATGACTGAGATTCCATCTCCTTCCTGTCAAAATGGCTAAGATCAAAAACTCAAAAGACAGCACATGCTGGTGAGGCTATGGAGAAAGGAGACTAATCCCACATTGCTGGTGGGAGTGCAAACTTGTACAACCACTATGGAAAGCAGTCTAGCAATATCTTAGAAAAGTTGGAATAGCTCTACCTCAAGACCCAGCCATACCACTCCTAGGCATATATCCAAAAGATTCTTTACCAATCCACAAGGGCATCTACTCAACTATGTTCATAGCAGCTTTATTTGTAATAGCTAGAAACTGGAAGCGACCCAGATGTCCTTCAACCAAAGAATGGATTAAAAAAAAAAAACTGTGGTATATTTACACAATGTAATACTATTCATCTATCAGAATCAAAGAAATTATGCAATTTGCAACCAAATGTTTGGAACTAGAAAATATCATCATGAGTGAGCTAACTCAGAAAGATATTCATGGCTATATTCACTTATAACTGGATTTTAGCCATATAGTATAGGATAACCATCCCACAATCAATAGGCCCAAATGAACAAGAACATGGCCTTGGTTACTTGATAGTGGGAAACTCCACCCTAGTGGAATTGCCATGTATGCCCCCTGTGCAAGAGGAAGGTCTTAGATCTCATGTGACTAATGAACTGAGGGGGCCTGATACACAGAGGCACCCTACACCAGAGGGAGGGATGGGTTGGAGAGGGGTTAGAGGGTGGAAGGTTGGAACCCAGAGGGGGTGGAGGGAGGGGGCATTAATGGAGATGTAACTTGAAGTAATGAATAAATGTTTTAAAAATGATAAAATATGGAGAGACCCTGACCAGCCTTTCTCTAACTGGTCAGGTCCACCCGGGACACAACTAGCAAAGGAGAACTGCATGCTGCCCCATACACCACATGCAAGCTCCATAGCCTTCCCCTTGAGGAGGCCTTCCAACCCCAGTAACATCCAAGCCTGTGGACTCCCAGGAACAGTGAGATTAGACCCTGCCCAGTCTTTCTCCACCCTGGCGGGCCCACCTGGGACACAGCTAGAAGAGGAACAACCAGGCCTAAGGCTCTCCCTGCCTCCCCAAGGAGTCCAGTAAGCATAAAGATCATCTGGCCAACATCAGAAACAACGAGATGACTAAAGGCCAGTGTAAAAATATGAAGAACAAGAGCCAGGGCAATGTGATATCACCAGAAACTATTTAATCTACTATAGCAAGGTCTGGACAGCCTGACACAGACAAACCAAAAGAAGACAACCATAAATCCAACCTTAAAAAGATGGTAGAGGCCCTTAGAGAGTATATGAATAAATCTCTTAAAGAAATACCTGAAGGTACAATTTAACAAGTTAAATAAACGAATAAATCCATCCCTTAATGAAAGATAGGAAATACAATTAAACAACTAAAATAAACAAACAAACAAACAAACAAACAAATAAATAAATAAATATTCAAAACCTGAAGATGGAAATAGAATAAAGAAAATACAAACTGAGGAAATCCTGAGGCTGGAGAATCTAAGGAAGTGAACAGGAACTACAGAGGTGAACATCGCCAGCATAATACAAAAGATAAAAGAGAGAATCTCAGGCCTAGAAAATATGATTGAATAAATTAATACATTGACCAAAGAAAATGCAAAATCCAATAAAATTTTTGACATAAAACATCCAAGAAATTTGGAACACTATGAAAAGATCAGACCTGAATAATAGGGATAGGAGAAGGAGATGATTTCCAGTTCCAGTGCCTGAAAAATATTTTCAACAAAATCATAGAAGAAAAATTTGCCAACCTAAAGAAAGAGATCACTGCAAATGTATAAGAAGCTTACAGAACACCAAACAGACAGTACCAAAAAAAGAGAAAACTGGCCTGGCACATAATAATCAAAACACTAAATGTACTGAACAAAGAAAGAATAGTAAAAGCTGCAAGGGAAAAAGATAAAGAAATGTATAAAGGCAGACCTAATAGATTACACCCAACTTCTCAACAGCAATTCTAAAAGCCAGAATACTTTGACAGATATCTTGCAGACCCTAAGAAACCACAGATGTCAGCCCAAACTATTATAGCAACTAAAACTTCTAATCATCATAGGTGGAGAAAACAAGATATTCCATAACAAAACCAAATTTAAAAAATATCTATCCACAAATCCAGCATACAGAAGACACTAAAAGAATACTCCAACTGAAGGAGGCTAACTACACCTAGGAATCACAAGAAATAAATAACCCAGCATCAGAAAAAATAAAAGAAGGGAAGCATACACACACACACACACACACACACACACACACACACACACACACACA
>CAJQZJ010000153.1:1636765-1665314 GCA_907164525.1 Lophiomys imhausi | reverse complement strand
CACACACACACACACACACACACACACACACACACACACACACACACGCACACACACTGTAGCAGCACCACCATCAAAATAACAGGAATTAACAATTGCTGGTAAATAATATCTCTCAACATCAATGGACTCAATTGTTCGATAAAAAGACACATAATAATCCGTTTTTTCTCAAGATTTCAATGAATATTTAAAAGATATGAAGGGATAAAAGATGGAAGAGATTGAGGGAATGGCCAACCAATGACTGGCCCACCTTGAGACCCACCTCATGGGAGAGGATCAACCCCTGACACTATTATTGAAACTATGATATCCTTGTGGACAGGAACCTAGCATAATTGTCATCTGAGAGGCTTTATCCAGCTGATAATGGAAACAAATGAAGAGACACACGGACAAACATTAGGCAGAACTTATGGAGTCTTGTGGAGGAGTTAGGGGAAACATTGAGGGAGCTGGAGAGCTCAACGACAGCACAAGAAGTCTTACATAGCCAATTAACTTGAGCACAGGGTGGCTCATAGAGATTGCACCACCAACCAAAGGACAAGCATGGTCTGGTCTTAGACCCCCGACACACATATGAAACTGATGGGCTGCTTGGACCACAAGTGGATCCCTTAACAATTAGAGCAAGGACTATGTCTCATGTGGATCCTGTTGCCTCTCTCTGGATCCCATTTTCCTAGTAGAATTGCTTTGTTTTGCCTCACTTGAAAAGGAGGCACTTAGTCCTGATACAATTTGATATGCCACAGTGTATTTGTACCATGGGGCGGGGTGGAACTGGAAGGAGAGGAGGGAGGGGTTGCCAATGGCATGCAAAATAAACAAGTAAATTAATTATGAAGAAAAAAGGACACAGGCTAAAAGGATGGATGCAAAACAGGATCCATCATGCTGCTTACAAGAAAGAAACCTCAGCTACAAAGATAGATATTATCTCAGAGTAAAAGTTTGGAAAAAGATTTTCAAAGCAAATGGACCCAAGAAACAATCTGGAATAACCATTCTAGTATCTAATAAAATAGACTTTCAACCAAAATTAATCAAAAAAGATGAGGAAGGACACTTCATATTCATCAAAGGAGAAATCCATCAAGATGACATCTCAATTCTGGACATCTATGCCCCAAATTCAAGTGCTCCTTCATTTGTAAAAGAAACATTACTAAAGTTCAAGTCCAATGCAATAATAGTGTAAGACTTCAACACAACACTCTCACCAATAGACAGAACATGGAGACAGAAATTAAACAGAGAAATAGTGGAACTAACAGACCTCATTAATCAAATGCACCTAACATATATCTACAGAACATTTCACCCAAATACAAAAGAATACACATTCTTCTCAGAACCTCATGGAAAATTCTCCAAAATTGACCATGTACTTAATACAAAGAAGTTTCAAAAAATACAAGAAAATAGAAATAACCCTTTTTATCTTATCAGACCACTATGGATTAAAGGAGAACTTGAACAATAACAGAAACAACAGAAGGTCTACAAACTTATGGAAAATGAACAACTTCTTACTCAATAACCACTGGGTCAGGGAAGAAATAAAGATACTAAAGAGTTTTTAGAATTCCATGAAAATAAAAGCACAAGATACTCAGACGTATGGGACACAATGAAAGCAGAGCTAAGAAGTAAATTCATAGCACTAACTACCTTCATAAAGAAACTGGAGTGCTAAAACTACCAATGTAAAAACATACACAAAAGCTCTAGAACAGAAAGAAGCAAACACATTTGAGAGGAGAAGATTACAGGAAACAATCAAAGTCAAGGCTAAAATCAGTAGCTTAACAACAAAAAATAATACAAAGAATCAACAAAACTAAGGGCTGGTTCTTTGACAAAATCCACAAAATACACAAATCCCTAGCCAATCTAACTAAAAGGCAGAGAGATGATATCCAAATTAACAAAATTAGATATGAAAAGGGGGGCAAAACAACAGACACTGCAGAAATCCAAAGAAGCCTTACATCTTATTTCAAATGCCTGCAGTCCACAAAACTGGAAAACCTAAACAAAATGAATGACATTCTTGATAGATTTCACTTACCAAAGTAAAATCAAGGTCAGTTAAATAATTTAAATAGTCCAATAACCTCCAAGGAAATAGAAACAGTCATCAAAATCTCTCAACTTAAAAAAAAAAAAAGCCCAGGGTCAGATGGTTTTAATGGGGAGTACTTCCAAACTTCCAGAGAAAATCTAATACCAAGAGTCCTCAAACTGCTCCACAAAATAGAAACAGAAGGAGTATTGCCAAATGCATTCTGTGAAGCCACAGTCACCCTGATACCTAAACCACACAAAGACCCAACAAAGAAAGAGATTTTCAGACAAATTTCCCTCATGAACATTGATGCAAAAATACTCAATAAAATAATTGCTATCCAAATCCAAGAACACATCAAAAGATCATCCACCACATCCACCACGATCAAGTAGTATTCATGCCCAGGATGCAGAGATGGTTCAACATATGAAAGTTTGTCAATGCAATCCATCATATAAACAAATGAAAGAAAAAACACATTATCATCTCATTAGATGATGAAAAAGCCTTTCACAAAATCTATCACCCCTTCTGGAGAACATTCAGGAAGAGATCAGGGATACTAGGTGCATACCTAAACATAATAAAGGCAATATACTGCAAACCCATAGCCAACACCAAATTAAATGGAGATAAGCTTAAAGCAATTCCACTAAAATAAGGGACAAGATAGGGCTGTCCACTCTCTCCATATCTATTCAACATAGTACTTGAAGTTCTAGCTAGAACAATAAGACAACTAAAGGAGATCATAGGGATACAAATAGGAAGGGACAAACTGAAAGTATCCCACTTCACAGATGATATGATAGTATATATAACTGACCCCAAAAATTCTATTTAAGAACTCCTACAGCTGATAAACACCTTCAACAAAGTGGATGTATACAAAATTAACAAAACAAAACAAAACAAAACCAGAAAACAGTAGCTCTCCTTTACACAAATGATAAATGGGCTCAGAAAGCAATTAGGTAGACAACACCCATCACAATAGGCACAAATAATATAAACTATCTTGTTGTAACTCTAACCAAGCAAGTGAAAGACCTGTATGACAAGAACTTCAAGCCTCTGAAGAAAGAAATTGAAGAAGATATCAGAAGACGGGAAGAACGCCCGTGCTCATGTAGGATTAATCTAGTAAAAATGTTCATCTTACCAAAAGAAATCTATAAATTCAATGTAATTTCCATCAAAATCCTGACACAATTCTTTATAGACTTTGAAAAAACAGTCCTCAACTTCATATGGAAAAACAAAAAACCCTGAATATTTAAAACAATCCTCTACAATAAAAGAACTTCTGGAGGCATTACCATTCCCAACTTCATGTTGTACTACAGAGTAATAGTAATATAAACTTTATGATACTGGCATAGAAACAGACTATTTTGTCAATGGAACAAACTAATTGAAGACCCCGAAATAAAACCAAACACTTAGTCACTTGATTTTTGGCAAAGAAGCCAAAACCACACAACAGAAAAAAGAAAGCATCTTCAACAAATAGTGCTGGTCTAACTGGATGTTTGCATGCAGAAAAAATGCAAATAGGTCCATATTCATTTCCCTGCATAAAACCATCAACATAAAATCATCTACACTAAATCAATTAGAAGAGAAAATGGGGAACAATCTTGCACCCATTGGCACAGGAGATAACTTCCTGAACAGAAAACCCATAGCTCAGGCTCTAAGATCAACAATCAATAAACAGGACCTCATGAAATTGAAAATCTTCTGTAAAGCTTTGGACAGTCATGAGAGCAAAATAGCAGCTTTCAGATTCTGAAAAGATCTTCACTGACCCTACATCCAATAAAGGGCTAATATCTAAAAGTACATAGAGAACTGAAAAAAGTAAACTCCAACAAACCAAATAATCCAATCAAAAATGGGGTATAGAGCTAAAGTGAGAATTCTCAACAGAAGAATCTCAAATGGTTGAGAATCAATTAGGGAAATGCTCAAATTAACATGTCCTTAATCATCATGGAGATACAACTCAAAAGGGCCTTGAGATTCTATCTCACACCTGTGAGAATGTCTAAGATCAAAACCTCAAAAGACAACAGCACATGCTGGCAAGAGCGTGAAGAAAGGGAAATGAACATTCCTCCATTGCTGGTGGGAGTACAACCACTTTGAAAATCAGTCTCGTGATTTCTCAGAAAATTGGGAATTGTCCTTCCTCAAGACCCTGCTATATCACTCCTGGGAATATATACCCAAAAGATGTCCCACCATTCCTCAAGAACATTTGTTCACCTATGTTCATAGCAGTTTTATTCATAATAATCACAAACTGAAAACAACCTAGGTGCTCCTCGATTGGAGAATGGATAAATTAAATGTGGTAGATTTACACGATGGAATACTACTCATCTATTAAAAACAAGGAAATTGTGAAATTTTCAGGCAAGTAGATGAAAGTAGTAAAGATCATCCTGAGTGAGGTCATGGAGACCCAGAAAGGTATACAGGGTATGATCTCACTCACAAGCAGATACTGGTCCTATAGTACAGGATAACCATACTACCATCCACAGACCCAAAGAAGCTAAGTGACTAAGACAGCCCAAGGGAGGATGCTTGAATCTCACTCAGAAGGGGAAATGGAATAGACCTCTGAAGTGGATGGAGAGAGGGATCTGGCTAGGAGAGGGAGAGAGGAGGGAAAGTAGGGAAGGGAGTAGTTGTGGGGAGAGCAGGGACAGAAGTGGAGTGGTCTGGGAATAAGTTAGGAAATTGAATGTGGCATCTCTGAGACAAGTTGGAGCCTGGACACAGGGTAGGCTCTGGGAGGAATATGGGGGTGCTTCTATTGGAGATTACAGGGACAGAAGAGGCCTCCTTCTAGCTAGCTAGGACTTCTAGGGGATCCCCAACCCACACGCAAAAACTTCTACCCAAAAATTACTCTGTATACAACAAGTGCAGGGATAAAGATATACCAGAGATTGAGGGAGTGTCCAACCAATGACAGGCCCAACCTGAGACTACACCAAGATAGCCAACCCCTATCACTATTGATACTCTGCTATGATTACAGACAGGAGCATAACATAACTGTCCTCTGAGAACCTCCATGCAGCAGAGGATCCAAGCAGAGGCTGAGACTCACTGCCAAACACTAGGAGGAGTATGGAGTGTCTGGTAGAAGAACAGGGGGAAGGATAGAATGACCCATAGGGGACAAGAACTCCACAAGAAAACCAACAGAGATAACTAATGTAGGCCCATTTGTGCTCAAAAAGACTGAAGCACAGTCAAAGAACATGCATGAACTGGACCTACACCCCCTACACATATGTAACCAGTGGACAGTTTGTTCAACATGTGTGTTCCCTAATAAGTGGAGCAGGGTTGTTTCTGACATGGACTCTGATGCCTGCTTTTTGATCATTTCCCCTTAATGGGGCTACAGTGCTTATCCTCAAACAAAGAGGTTGTGGTCTGTACTGATGCAACTCAATGTGCTGGGATGGAATGGTACTGGGGCTGGATAGGAGATATGGGGAAGGAGGCAGTAGAGCAAGACCCAGAGGAGGGGATGGAGTGCCCAAGATCAGTATGTAAAATGAATAAACTTAATTAAAATAAAGAGTAAGAAAATAGTTTTTTATTGTGATACACTTAGCCTTGATACTATTATTTAGTGTTTAAAGATAAAATACAAAATAGAGTTTCTTCCTACTTATTTTGTGTGTGTTTGCAAAAGACATGATCCAGATGTTAAGAACTTGATAAAAATTTCTTCATAGACTGCATTCCTCTTTGTGTTTTTTCTTCACAAATTAATCTCTGAGAATTAGAAATGAAAACCCTCCTTCCCATCTCTCAAAGCTGAACATAAAACTGAATTAAGAGAACTGTGACTTCATGGAAGTCTGAGATACATAAGAAGGTCTGTGGTACATCTACACAATGGAATACTACTTAGCTATCAGAAACAATGAAATCATTCAATTTGCAGCCAAATGGATGGAACTAGAGAAGCTCATTCTGAGTGATCTAACCCATACCCAGAAGGATGCACATGGCATCTATTCACTTATGGTCGGATTTTAGCCATATAGTACATGATAACTATACTACTCTGAATGCACCAAAGGGAACATGAACATAGACTTTTTATCCTGTCAGTCAGACACTTTATCCTAGTGGTGCTGCCTTATATGCCCCCAGTGTATGAGGAGGCTCTTAGCCCTCATATGACTTCTGAACTGGGGCGAGGTACTGTTATATAGGAACACACCACCCCAGAGGAGTGGGATGGAAGGAATAGGGGTAGAGGGTGGGAGGGCAGGATTGGGAGGGGTGGAAAGAGGACACTATGATGGAGATGTAACCTAAAGTAATAAATAAATACATAAATAAATGAACCAAAAAAGAAAAGAAAAGAAAAAGAAAAAAGGTCATCATCACTCTCCACAAATTGCACAGTAAAACTGAAGTGGGTGGGAGGTAGTGTTTCTAAGGAAGGGCAATTACGGCAGACTGGTTTGGAGAGCTAACTGGAAAGCTAAGATGAAAGGTCTGGAGCATTGTGGCTTTATTAGAAAAATGTCAAACAGTGCTAATAATGTCTGGAAAATAAGATTAACCGCTTTATTTGGAGCTCCAGAGGGAGAAAGCAGCCAATTAAAACACTGGGGTCTAGAAGCATCATGCTGAGCATTTTAAGTGATATATTCAGAAAATCGCATGCTATCATTCAACATAATGCCATCCAACAAGTATCATGCTCCAATAACTGTTGTGGAGTAAGATAAGTTCATAGATATTTTGCTCTGGAAAAGGATCCATCCATATTTTCAATGTGATCTCACAATAACTCATTTAAGATTATTGTATAGTTTTGGTTACTTTATTTTACTGTAAATCAGAGAAAAATATTATAAAAAGAAATATCAGAGGATGATAGCAAGGATGAAGGAATGAGATGGGAAGGAAGTAGAAAGACATCTGCTAAATAGTTATCATTCAGGGAATGGGTGCTATATCCTTTCCTTTTAGCTGAAACTAAAGAACTTTCTCTTTATGTGGTCCCTAGATAATCATTCTCTAAGATGCTAAAATGCTTCCTGTCATTGCTTGACCTTTAGAGTCTCTTAATGAAGAATGTATCACAGTGCTTCTTGGCCTTATTTCTTTCTGTGTTCCTGTGTTCTTCAGCAAGGAGACTGAGCTGTGTGAGGAGAGATAATGCAGGAAGTTAGCAGACTTATTTGTTTTCTGTTCCTGGTGAGTGAATGACCTTTCTGGTTTTCTATTTGATCATAAGGAAAGTTCACGGCAATATTAGCTCTGAACACTGGTCTTTTGAACTCCATTACCTTCCTGTGTTGCCCCCCACCCCCCATGCGAAGGTGAGCATTACGTCTGAGCTATTTGTTTAGTCATGCTTTCATTCACCATTTTTCATATCACATCATCCAGTAATTTAATTTTCTTATCTTCCCATGGCATAAGTACAAATAATTGATGTAGAACATCATAAACACTCCATAAAGTTTATTAATTCTCAACAAAAAATATAATATTCTGCATACTTTTATACTATTTTAGCATGAGTATGCCTAATTTCAATTGAAATAATTTTTCAACAGCTTCTATTTCCAGTATAAAATTAACATTCCAGCTTATGACATTGTCCAAACCGCTTAGGAAAAATACACAAATATTTTGTTTGCATATGAATTAGAACGACTATTTTGATACAAACTAAACTATGTTCTCTTCCCTAATGCTTAATAAGAAAAACACAAGACTGGGCTGGAGAGATGGCTCAGCAGTTAAGGATACTGGAGTAGAATGTTAAAGTCAGTTGCTAAATACATATGGACTAGACATTGGGAATGTATGCTAAGGCTTATAATTTTCATAATTGCAGCCTAATTGTTTTGGTTGTTTTGTATGTGTTGTTATAAGAGAAAGAGTCATTTGTTGGACTGAAAGGGGGACCTTTTGTGGAGAAATATATATACCTTAAACTTAAAAAAAAAGGAAGTGGATAGGGGGATGTGAGGGGGAGGAAGGTTGGGACCAGAGGGGGTAGTAGGGAGTGGATTTTGATTGAGATGTAACTGGAAGAAATAAAAATATTAGAAAAGAATATTGTCTGCTCTTCCTGAGGTCCTGAGTTTAATTCCCAAAATCCACATAGTAGTTCACAACCATCTGTAATGGGATCTGATCATGCAAATACACCACTCATATAGAAAAAAAAAAAAGAAAAACACAGGACCAATTTGAAATCATATTTTAAAAACCCCAAAAACAAAAGAACAAAGAGTTTGAAAAATAGAAATCCTAATCATACTCTCTACAAAGTACTAAAAGTAAAGATGTCTATTTTAAGTTACTGATGGGGCAGTGTTAAGCATTCTAAATGTTAATTGGTCCTGTTTGCTGTCTGTTACATTGTCTCTGATTGGTTAAATAAATGCTGAGGCCTGAGATTGGGCAAAGTCAGAGAAAGGTGGGATTTCCTGAGATTAGAACAGGAAGCCTGCACTTTAGACAGAGGATTAATTCATTCCAGCCAGGAGCAGGAAAAAGGAGGACACATATCATGGGTTATAAAAATGAACCTCATTCCACATGTCCAGGAACATAGGCATATTTTGGAGAATGGGAGTCCAAAGGGACGTATGTATATATGGGGTCATATTTGAGTAATAGAATTACAAGCTAGCAAGATGGGCTAGGATTACACAATTCAGGCCAAGGCTTGTTAAAATCCACATGGTGTCTCTGTGTGTATTCATTTATAATGGCAGGTTAAGGATTTATGGCTTCAAACCAATTAACAATAATCTAAATGATAAATAATTAAATTAGCCATTCTTTTTCTACAAGTTACTTTATAATTTGTTACATGATCTCAGTAAAACACAAACATATTGCTGTTTGCTCTTTTGCAACTAATCATGGTGGTTCTAATGTTCAGACAGGAAAAATAATAATAACAAAATCAAACTGTGGAAATGAAAGCTAGAGAAAGGGTTGGTCCCATCAGTTTCAAAAGTAATTATGACTTGAGATGATAAGATATCATGAAATCAAGTGTCTTTGATTATATACCATCTGGCAACCCACTTCTCCATTGGTACCCTTGTCCAAATTGTTTTTACCCTTGACTGATGCCTGTATGTGTCCTCTACCTACTTCCTTTGCTTTCATCCTTGCTCTGCTTAACCTAATAACAATAAAACCTGGAATAATTATTTGAATGTGTGCTGGTTTATGCCTTTCTTTGGTCCAATTATTTAATGGCTTTCCATTTATCAAACATGAGAAACCAATGTACTTTAACTTTCATATTTTTCTGACTTCTCATTAACTGGTCAACAAGTTAGACAGCTTATAATTTACTCAGTTAAGTTCCAGCTTTACTGAATTTTCTGCTATTAATCCAAAATGCCAGATACTGGAACAGGAAAGATTTTCAATGGTTAAGAGCACTGGATGCTCTTCCAGAGAATCTGGGTTCAATTCCCATCACCTACATAGCACTTACAATTCTGTAATTATAATCCCAGGAGATCTGACCCCCTCTTCTGGCCTCCACAGGCACATATGGTACACAGGAATACATGCAGGTAAAGATAACATACCTAGGGCAAATTGCTGTATTGATAGGTAACAAGGTCTATGTTCCCAATCATTTTGGTGTGTTGGTTGTAGGTTACTTGTCCTTTACTATATGGCTAAAATCCAATTATAAGTGAGTAGATGGCATGTACATCTTTCTGAGTCTGGGTTAGCTACTTCAGGATGAGCTTTTCTAGTTCCATCCATTTGGCTGAGAATTGCATGATTTCTGATAGCTGAGTAGTATTCCATTGTGTAAATGTACCACAGTTTTCTTATCCTTTCATCAGTTGAGGGACATCTGGATTGTTTCCAGTTTCTAGTTGTTACAAATAAGGCTGCTATGAACATAGATGAGGATATGTCCTTTTTGTTTGGTGAGGAATTGTTTGGATGGATACCCAGAAGTGGTATGGCTGGGTCTTTGAGGTAGGTATCTTCTATGTTTTCTAATATATCAACAGACTGATTTCCATAGTGATTGTACAAGTTTGCACTGCCACCAGCAATGGAGGAGTGTTCCCCTTTCTCCACAACTTCACCAGCATGTGTTGCCATTTGAGTTTTTGATCTTAGCCATTCTGACAGGTGTGAGATTGAATCTCAGAGTTGTCTTGAGTTGCATTTCTTTGATGATTAAGGATGTTGAGCATTTCTTCACACTGCCATTAGAGAGTCCTCCCTTGTGAATTCTTGGTTTATCTCTGTTTCCTATTTTTTGATTGGATTATTTGGTTTCTTGGTGTTTAATTTCTTGAGTTCTTTATAAATTTTGGATATTAGCCCTCTGCCAGAAGTTGAGTTGGTAAAGATCTTTTACCAATCTGTTGGTTGCCATTTTGTTCTAGTGACAGTATCCTTAGCCATACGAAAGCTTTTCACTTTCATGAGGTCCCATTTATTGATTGTTGGTCTTAGAGCCTGAACTATTGGTGTTCTGTTCAGGATGTTGTCACTTGTGCCAATGAGTTAGGACATCAGAAGATGGAAAGCTCTCCAATGCTCATGGATAGGTAGGATTAACATAATAAAAATAGCCATCCTACCAAAAGAAATATATATATTCAAGGTAATCCCTATCAAAATACCAACACAATTCTTTTTTGTCATTAATAAAACTTTAATGATCAGTAGACAGCTACATAAAGTTCCCTACATTTTGTTAAAAGCACAGAACTTTATTTGTGGATATTATTGCCAAGTGATTCATTTCTCAGTGCAGCATTTCCAACTGTTCCTTTATTGAAACTACACCATTTATCACCATTTGTAATAGTGCAAACAAATGAGAGGTATGTTTGTCTCTAAATTTAAAGGTTGGTGATAAAAGAAAATGTGGAGAAAAAAAACATTAGAGGTATCTTCATAATCTTCTGAAGCATATAGTTTATGATACTTCAAAGATATGCTGAAAATGCTTTGTTTTTCAAATCATCCATGTGGAGTGTGGATGTGGTTCAGTGTGAAAGTGCTGGCGTAGCATATACAAAGCCCTGTGTTTGGCCCACAAGAAATCTAACAGATATCCATGTAAAATATACAATTCTTTATAGATTTGGAAAAATCAACTGTCAACTTCATATGGAATAACAACAACAAAAATAGAATACCTAAATCAATCCTGTACAATAAAAACACATCCAAAGGTATCATCATCACAGATTTCAAGCTATACTACAGAGCAATAGTAATAAAAACTGAATGGTACTGGTATAGAAACAGACCAGTGGATCAATGTAATTTAACTGAAGACCCAGAAATGAACCCCCATACCTATGGTCACTTAATTTTTGACAAGGAGCCAAAACTGTACAATGGAAAAAGTACATCATCTTCAACAAATGGTGCTGGTCCAACTGGATTTTGACCCTTAAAAGAATGATATTAGACCCATACTTATCACCTTGCACAAAACTTAAGTCCAGGTGGATCGAAGACCTTAACATAAGGCTGGACACACTAAATCTACTAGAAGAGAAAGGGAGGGGATCTTTACCCTTCTTCGTAATAGAAATTACCATGAGAATAATAATGAAATTTAGTATGCATATTTGATATGTCTAATTGCGTGTGTGTGCCTGAATACCAGTATATGTAGGTACTCATTTGTTCAATTAACAAATTTATTTCTATTCTTAATATTACAGATTCTAATAATATAATGTTTCAGAAAAAATATTTAGCTAACATAATCTGGTAAAGAAAGCATTTATAAGTTACTGGTAGGAGTATGAAATGGTACAAACTGCAGAGTGGCAAGAAAATGGCAATGTATGCTAAAATAAATGGCATATGTCTTTTGGTTTAGCAAGTCCATTAGGATTTGCATATGTATTAAATAATCTGTCTTCAAATTATTCACTTTTTTGTTGTTGTTAAACAAAAGATATGAAAATCAATTAATATTAACAAAGAGCTGATTGAATCAATTATGGGACATTAACTCAATGGGTAGCTATTCAGTGAACAAAATAATGACTAGCTTTCTATGCAGTGATTTAGAAAGCATTACTAAGAATTTTGATATATTTGAGGAGACAATTGCACAGTGAAGTGTTCATTCATCCATCAACTGTGTAATAAAGAAAAACCAAGCAACTATGGACTCATATTTGCTTATCCATTCATAAATAATCTCTAGAAGAACGCAGATGAAATAAATGGCTTTTGCAAGGTAGAGATACTGTGAGAAGAAAAGAAGGAAGACAAAACAGAAACAGATTGCTTTTTGTACACTTAAAAAACTATTTTGAACCGTGAAAAGATGACCTGCTGAAAGCATAGAATAAACTGAATTAAAAATTCTAAAATGTACAGTATAAAATTATCTATGGAAAGTATAAAGCTATGAGGATTGATTTTTCAATCACATTTTTACGAGGGAGTGATGCAAGAAATCTAGTTTTCCCCAGAACTTTGAAACCTGTTAACTTTTGAAAGTAGTTGGTCATATGGAAAACCACCTGCTAAAGTATTTTATTTCTTAGAAATGAGTGTTCTTAATGAATGATGAGAATGTAGGCTTTATCAAAATATGACTATATTAGCATGTTGTCATTGTGACTAAGACAATGCTATTAATAAGTTAAAGGAAAAGACATCCACTGAATTTCATTGATAAGCAGTACATATGAACAAGAGTCAGAAAGAGAGGCTCCCAAATCATTCCACAGTGATATTCATATATATGTATGTATACATATATACATATATATGAGTGTTTTTGTGCACATGTGTTTATGGTGTATAAAGTTATATTCATATACATGAAGATATGTATGTATATATTTATTCTCTTGATATTTTTGATTATCATAAATACAGGTCCCTCTGGTACCATTATGTAGGCAGGCAAAAACCACAAAGCTATGAACTTGAAGATTAGATCAATTTTTTTCATATCATTAAAATATTTGGATTATTTTGTGGCTCTTGTTTCAATGATAAATCAGGATAATTATTTAGAGGGCATCAGAGTGGGAAGAAGGTGGAAACTGAGTTAATTTCAAGCATATCCCAAGCTTTTCAGTGCTATTAAGATACCACTACTGGGTATACATCCAAACGATTCCTCACCAAGCCACAAGGGCATCTCCTCAACTATTTTCATACCAACTTTATTTGTAATAGCTAGAAACTGCAACCAACCCAGATGTCCCTTAACTGTCAAATAGATTAAAAATCTGTGATACATTTACACAATGGACTACTACTCCACCATCATCAACAAGGAAATCATGTAATTTGTTGCCAAATGGATGGAATTAGAAAAGCTCATCCTGAGTGAGCTAACCCAGACCCAGAAAGATGCACATGGCATCTATTCACTTATAACTGTTTTTAGCTATATAGTACAGGATAACTATCCTACAACCAACAGACTGAATGGAACAGGAGCATAGAGTTTGTTTCTTGTTAGTGGGAAACTTTGCCCTAGTGAAGCTGCCATGTAGGCCCCCCAGGGCAAGAGGGAGCTCTTACCCCTTATAATGGGTGCTGAAGTGAAGGGGGCTAATATGTAGGGCACCCCACAGAGGAGGAGGAGTAGGAGAGGTTGGAGAAAGGGGAGAGGGTGTGAGGGTGGGCCGGGAGGGGTGGAGGGAGGGGACTGTGATGGAGATGTAAATTGAAGTAATAAATAAACATAAAAATAAAATATAAAAAAGATGGGATGAAATGCTATTAAAAGAGTTAAAATTAAGTTATTTGAATATACAGGTCCTATAGCTGTTGAAGACATCATCAGCAACAGCATTATAGAACAGATTTTTTCCTGCTACAGTAGTATAATGAAGCCATAGGATGCAGCATTAACAAAGCACCCAATGGCAATACAAGTACAGAAGCAGAAGAAATTAAATCCCCTGGTCAGTATCTATGCAAAAGAAGGTTAGTAAGATACTCTATGCATTTTACACTGAGGACCACTCAAGAAAAGAGGATATTTCAATAGGGAAAAAAACTCCTTGTAAGAATCACAGTTTCAGTTCATGGTCATGGCAACCAGTAAGTCTCTTATAAGTACAGAATAAAGATACACAAAATCTACAAGAAGATTATTCAAGAACCTTCAATCCCTAATTTATACAAATGATTTTACGTAGGATCTTTCATTTTTCCCCTTAAATATGTCATTTTGAATATTGCTGATTTGTTTGCCTCATATGATGAGTTCTTTAATAAATTAATTATTTATTGAATAGTAGGGCAAACAGTAGGATAAAAGCCAGAAGTCTGTACTGATTCATGTTCTGGTTTTCAAATCTACTTATCAGGATTTAAGAAACTCTCCTTTATTCTAAACAATCACCCATTCTAGGTAATGTCTTTTCCCCTTGCCTCCAGAACATTTGGTATTACTTGACATCATAGACAAAATGGCAACCTGCTTTACATATTTATTTGGAGAATTAAGTGAAATGACCTTATAAAATTAAAAGGAAGTGGTTATCAAAAACAGCTCAACTAAGGAATGCTTAGAACCAAAGAAAAATTCTTCCTCAGGGAAGAAGAGCCAAGTAGCTGTCTAATAGCAAACAGTCGGCCCTGAAAACATACATACAAAGATACATACATACATACATACATACATACATACATACATACATTATGTATATATATATACATACATTATACACACACACATATACAGACTGAGCAGGATTTACTAAAATATTCCAGGGTACATACACACATATACATATATGTATATAATGACAAAGAAGAAAAGAATCTGCAAGAGACCAAGGAGGAATATATGGGAGAAAATTGAGGGAAAACAGGAAAGGGGAAAATGGTGTAACTATATTATAATCTCAAAAATTAAAGAACTAATAAAAATTCTGACTGACACTGTGCCAAACACTTTACCAATACTTCTATGATAAATCTTTTTTTTTTTTAGCGACATATTCTACCTCTTCAGTTTTGTGCCAGTGTTGCAATTGGGTGCCTTGTAATATCATACCCCACAGCTTCATTGTACTAATGGAGAAAAGAGAATCTGTTACAGTACTTGGTTTCAGTTGTTAATATTTTAAATGGCTTTGGTGCCTATATAACCAAATAATTTAATAAATTTAGTGACCTCCTATGACAGTTCACTCACTTTTTCCTCATGTGATACAAGAAAAAATCAATAACCACAGAGGTCACTTGATATTATATAGTTAGCAGGAGCCAATGTCATATTTACAGCTCTAATTTTTAGAATGTAAGGCATCTATGTTTCCATGAAGTGTGTCAGATTGATGGCTATTTTTTCCCTGCTAGCTCTGCACACATCATCCCTTTCCTATGCTTATGGGGTGAACACACTGCATGATCCAGGAGTCCCAACTTGTAAGCCTTGTCTATAGATCATTCCTTGCTTGTCTCACTTTGCAAGCTCAGGGCCAGGCTAATTCTTCTGACTCATCATAATCCTGGAACCTAAACCTGATCTCTTA
Source organism: Lophiomys imhausi (assembly GCA_907164525.1). NCBI lineage: Eukaryota > Metazoa > Chordata > Mammalia > Rodentia > Muridae > Lophiomys > Lophiomys imhausi. The sequence goes on along the minus strand of CAJQZJ010000153.1, from coordinate 1,649,684 downwards.
GCTGGAATTCCCCTGTAAAGAATCTTGAGCCTGAATTGATGCATAGGAAAGTTATTAATGGGTACTCTTGGTATCAGAAAAGTACACACAGGTCGAACTTTAACTGTGATGTGGTTTCAACAATGGTCTTGCCCCTTCCACAATGCACTCTAGATCTTAAATGTCTTTTCAAAATTGTCTCAACTTAAAGCCAGGGAATGGCAAGTTATATCCATATCCATCCATAGTCTTTAGCAAAGAGGTACCTGAAATGAACTGTACACTTGGATGAGGTACAAATCTTCTTCTTGAGGTAATTCCTGGGCAGGAGCTCACTTGTACGCAATAGATGACCATTGTATCTGGTGGTAGAGAAGTGTCTCAGAGGGACAAAGAAGACACTGACAATGATTCAAGAGAACCTAGTTATACTTGGTTGATAATAATACTTTTTCAGTGAGATATTCCTGAGATCTGATTAGAATTTTGGTTTCTATGTTTGTGTCCACAAATGTCATTAGCATTATCTCTGTAATGAGTCCATGAGTTGGTGAGTTGGTGCTATATTTTTGGAAGGAAATCTATGAAGCACATGCATAGAACATCCATATGCTTTAATTTTTATAGTAATTCTTCAAATTACAAATATATTAAATGTAATTGATTATGTATTCTAACATTTATTAGAACTTTTGATAATATAATAAAACCTATCATCATTAAACTCTATTATGTCTTCATTAAAGATTGAACATATTTTCACAAATTTTGGGGGGCTGCATTTCACTTATAACTATGTCATTTGTAAACCAGTCTTTTCTTTCTGACACATATAGGCTGACTTAAACAGTAGAGAGAAGTTAGCTAGGAATTGTTGGTGTTAGGCGTTTGCAACTTTAAACTTGTGTATCCAATACTCACTGACTCTGATATTTTGGGAATAAACACATTCTCAGCACATGTTGAAAAAAATCACAACATTCTAGAATACTCCTTAGATCATATCTTCAAAACTATGGCATGGGGTGGGGTTTAACCAGAAGTGTCTCTTTTTGCTCTTTATCATAATTAAATTTAGTTTCCTTTTGACTATTTCTTCATTTAAAATCTGACTTCCCCTTTTTAAATGTAAAATTTGGCAGATTGTTTTGGACATGACTCCCGACATTTAAGAGAACTTTTTAGTTAGTTAGGCTTTATCATCACTGATTGGTGAGGAGTAGAGAGGGTGTGGTTAAGGATAGAAAAGAAAAAGGGTGATTCATGTTCATGTACTGTAAATAGCTGTGGAGAATGTGACCATAAGGCATAGTACAAGTGTTGATGCATTGTTTAAACATATTTTTGGCTTTAATAATTAGGTCTTCAGAGTAGAAAATTGCTGGGGAGGAAAGCAAGATTGTAAGGGCTGAAGGACAAAGTCAGTGAGGAGAAACTGTTAACAGCTGGAAGAATTTGCTAATGGGTGAACATGCTCTACTATGGCTGAAAATAATGATTAAAGGCAAAGAGCAGAAATATGTTAATATAGAGACCTACAATAAAGAAAATATAAGTATTATGTATAGTAGCTTAAGGATGAATGAAAATGGTTGAATATGTATAATAATTAATTTTTCAAAATGTCAATTCTTTTCCTATTTCTCCTCTTCTTTTTTTTTAAACTCGAGATTTATTTCTTTTTTTTTGACATATCTCCATCCCAGTGCCCTCTTTTCACCACCTCCCGAGTCCCACCCTCCCACCCTCTACCCCTTCTCCCTCTGTCCTATTCCTCCAGAGTGGAATGTCTCTACATATCAGTCCCCTGCCCCAGTTCAGCAGTCGTATGAGAGCCAAGAGCCTCCTCATACACAGGGGGCCTACATGACAGCACCACTAGGGAAAAGTGTCTCATTAACAGGTAACAAAGTCTATGTTCCTGTTCCTTTTGGTGCTTTGGTTGTAGTATAGTTATCCTGTACTATGTAGCTAAAATCCAATTATAAGTGAATAGATGCCATGTGCAACCTTCTGAGTCTGAGTTAGCTCACTCAGGATGAGCTTCTCTAGTTCCATCCATTTGGCTGAAAGGGCTAATATTCAAAATTTATAAAGAATTCAAGAAATTAAACACCAAGAAACCAAATAAGTCAATCAAAAAAAAAATGGGAGACAGAGCTGAACAGAGAATTCACAAAAGAGGAATCTCTAATGGCCAAGAGACACTTGAAGAAATGCTCAGGATCCTTAATCATCAGAGAAATGCAACTCAAGATGACTCTGAGATTCCATCTCACACCTGTCAGAATGGCTACGATCAAAAACTCAAATGACAGCACATGCTGGTTATGATGTGGAGAAAGGGAAACCCTCCTCCATTGCTGGTAGGAGTGCAAGCTTGTACAACCACTATGGAGGTCAGTCTGGTGATATCTTAGAAAACTTGGAATAGCTCTACCTCAAAACCCAACCATACCACCTCTGGGTATACATCTAAATGATTCCTCACCATACCACAAGGATGTTTCCTCATCTATGTTCATAGCAGCCTTATTTGTAATAGCTAAAAACTGGAAACAACCCTGATGTCCCTCAACTGAGGAATGGATAAAAACAAAACAAAACAAACAAACAAAAAAAATTGTGGTACATCTACACAATGGAATAGTACTCTTTCTTCTTAATCTTTTCTTCCTTTACTTCAAATTTTGGTCCAGTAAAATTTATTTAAACTCTCAAAGGATGAAGTATCTAACAGCCTTGCACAGCTATGACACATATGATCCAAAGGACCAGCATGGAAAAATAGTGGCACACATACTTTGTCAAAAACAAACAGCTCTCTAATTGGACTAAGACTCTCTCAACAAGAAAGAAATTATACCTGGTACTGAAAACCTAGCCACCAACTCAGGAATAGTGAAATCATGGATCTTGGAGGATTACCTGCAACAACCACTTTAGTAAGCTAGTTTTATCCTACATTCTAAATATTTGTCTTTATACACACAATGAAATGTAGTCCCCACCCTTCATCAAAGAAACATCTCTTTTCAAGACATGCATACAATTGTATAAATCCACAACCAATCAAAATTCACAGTTGTGAAGCCCAGTCTCAACTAACTCAACTAACATTTACAACACAACGCCTTTACTTACAATTCAGGAGTCATTGCAAAAAAAAAAAAAAAAAAAAAAAAAAAAAAAAAAAAAAACCCGTACAGAGCCAGAGAAACAGGAGGGATTTTTCTCCAAGACTTTGTCTCCTCAGAAGTCACATCTCTTTAGAAAGCACATCCATGAATCTCATCAATATAGATAACTAAACATAACATGAAGAAACACTAACAAGACATACTGACATGGAAGAGAAAAAGCTCATAAGTTTTGACCAGGAAAACTAGTCTGTAATGGTAAAAAAAAAAAAGCATAATTTCTTAGGGATGTGTGTGTGTATGTACACATATATAAATTTTAAAAAGAGGGTACAAATTTTAAGAGACCGAAGGTTGAGGGCATGCACAGGGTGATTGGAAGGGAGGGAAAGGAAGGGACAATAATATATTTGCATTATAATTTCAAAAATAAAAAAGTTTAAAAGTCATTTAAGTTCTTTGACACTAAAGCAGAAGTTATGTCACTTGGGAACTCAATTTGTCTAGCTGTTTGCTTCTATCATCCTCCTTTCTACCAAAAAGACTTTCTGTAGCCATTAACAGTACTGTACCTACCAGGTAACAGTAGAGCCCATATCTTGAGCAGCAGGGAACTTGAGTTTTCTTCTGTGTTATTACAAATCTTCTGCCTGTCATCAAGTTTCAGGGCTTTTTACCTGGCTGTTCATCCTCAGAATATAAAGTGAGCCATGGAGCACTGCCCCTGCCCTTGATGGTAAATGGTGAGCATCATTTGTAGCCCCCCATCCTCTTCCCCATGAAACTCTTTCCAAGGTATACAAATTTTCAAAACGTTATTAAATGTCAATCAATTTCAACACACACTAGGCTATTTTGTTTAAACATCTGACTTATTTAGATTAAGATATAAGAATAATGAATTCCAACTTTTCTTTTCTCACTTTTCCTTCCAAAGAGCAAACCAGGTGTTTCATTAACTTTTAGAGAAAAAAGTCAATTTCCACACTGAGTTAAAAAGCCAATTAAAAAAAAAAACAATAAGTAACCATACGTATTTAAGTATATTCTGAGAATTGTTAATTTCTTTCAGCAATTAATTGCATAATGACATAATTATTAGATTATTTTAATTATAAGAGTTGATGGTATGTTTTAATTTGACAGGAGATCATATTCCTTTTGAAAATGCCTCCCAGAATTTTCCTAGGATTGTTCCAGATAACCAACAAAGGGTGCTGTAAATCCTATGCTTATATTTTGACCATACACATGTCAAGCAGGGAACAAATATGCTTGGAAGTTAGTGGAGCAAAGGAGTTATGCAATAACCAAAATTGAGATTTTAATTGTTATTTGAGAAAATCTAGAACTAAATAATGTAATATCTGATGGATGCTATGATTGCATTAAATGGGCTTACTAATACATGCATCACATTAATATTAAATTAGAGATAGCTTAAAACTTTAAACTCATGGATATGGTTAGATAGTAGAATGTTAAAGTCAGGTGCCAAATACATATGGACTGGACAGTGGGAATGTATGCTAAGCCATATAACTCTCATAATTGTGGCCTATTTATTTCTGTGGTTTGGATTGTATTTATTGTTATAAGAGAAAGAACCATTTGTTGGACTGAAAGGGGGAGCTGCTGGGGGGAAAAGATATACCTTAAACTTAAAAAAAGGGAATAGGATGGGGGTTGAGGGGGAAGAGGGTGGGAGGGTGGGACTGGAGGGGGGTAGGGAGGGGATTGTGTTTAAGATGTAACTTGAAGAAATAAAAAATAAATTAAAAAACCTTAAAAATCAAAGAGAGAAATCTTATTTAATCAATATGACTTTAGAGACAACACCAAAATGATAAATAGGTGAATAAACTACAGTTTCAACAAGGATGATACAATTAATAGAAAAAGTATTTGAAGAAAATGTAAGCTATGATCTTAATAGCTATTTGAAAAATACATTTAGATGTCCTGGAAATTAACAAAGCTAAGAAACATATCGTGAAGATGATTCCAGTGAGGTTGTTCAATAGTCAAATAGGTGATATTCACAATAGTTTGAAATTCATGTAAGGAAGAGAGATATGCCATCATAGTTTTAATGAAATATGAATATATAGATGTATTGGCAATGCTGAAATGCTATAAAAGATCTGAGTTGACTTTATCTCATTTATTTATTTATTGATTGCCTATATCTTAAGATTTCTATGAAGGTTCTATTACTTACTCTTTGGCAGACTTTAACATAGCGTTTAGTAAGAATAAAAGAGCTCCCAAAAATTTCCCCAGATTATTTAAGGAGATGAAGATATTTGGAAGAAGCTATATGCCATTACTGTCTGCTTTCATATGATACATAGGGAACTTTCAATGGAAGCTTGAAAAAACATCTAGGGCTCACAGGCACCTGATAACAGTTTTTAGCCGAGATTAGACATTCCAGTTGATTCTCATTATTTCACATATTTCCCGAGTTGGTAAAGTATCTAGAGGCTATGATCCTTAAGGGAAAGAAGAAGGCCAAACTATAATATGTGAGCTTAGTCTCAGAAAATGAGACACAGAAACGTTTCAAAGACAACATTCTTTAAATAACAAGGGTGGTGTGGTACATATCTGAGAGATATGTTTTTAAATTACATACATATTTTATAAATTTGGTTTGTGGTCAAGGAATCAGGTACTCTTAAGTAAAATGATTAACATAAGATAAATGCAACTCAAGATGACTCTGAGATTCCACCTCACATCTATCAGAATGGCTAAGATAAAAAATTTAAATGACAGCACGTGCTGGCTAGGTTGTAGAGAAAGGGGAACACTCCTCCTTGGCTGATGGTAGTGCAAACTTGTACAACCCCTATGGAAATCAGTTTGGTATATCTTAGAAAACCTGGAATAGCTCTATCACAAGACCCACACATACCACTCTTAGGTATACATCCAAATGATTCCTCACCAAACCACAAGGATATCTCCTCAACTATGTTCATAGCAGCTTTATTTGTAAAAGTTAGAAACTGGAAACAATCCAGATGTCCTTCAACTGGCGAATGGATAAAAAAGCTGTGGTATCTTTACACAATGGAATACTACTCAGCTCTCAGAAACAAGGAAATCATGCAGTTTGCTGCCAAATGGATGGAACTAGAAAAGCTAATCCTGAGTAAGCTAACCTAGATGCAGAAAGATGCACATGACGTCTATTCACTTATTCACTTATAATTGGATTTTAGTCATATAGTATGGGATAACTATGCTACAACCCACAGACTGAAAGAAACAGGAGCATAGACTTTGTTACTTGTTAGTGGGACACTTTGCCTTAGTGGAGATGCCATGTAGGCCCTCAGTGCAAGAGGAAGCTCTTAGCCCTCATATGACTGTTGAACTGAAGGAGACTGATATGTAGGGCACCCCACACAAGAGGAGTAGGATAGGTGGAAGAAGGGGAGAGGGTGGGAAGGTGAGAGGGTTGGCCTGGGAAGAGTGGAGGGAGGGGACTGTGATGGAGATGTAAATTGAAGTAATAAACAGTAATTTAAAAAAGTAAAATGAGTTATAAAACCTTTCATCTTTTCCACAGTATATAGAGATTGAGTTTTTAAAACTTAAAAGGAAACCATTCTTCATTCACTTTGAATGGTTATTCAAAATCTATAGTAGTGTCAGTTTATGTACATTGTCATCTCAAGAGAATTTTCATTGAGAAATTATATTGAAATGATATATATATATTAAAAATAACAAACAATATGCTTATATGATTTCATGAACTTAATTTATTTTCAATCACTGTAATGTTTTTATAATTGTCATGTTCCTGACTTATATTTAAACCTCCATTGAACTCATTTATTTAATTTTATTTAATATTGAAATGACATTGAAGTTGCACTTAGATTTTCTCTCAGTTTCTTTATCTACTTGGTGTGCTAGCTATAGAATCCAAGGAAAGGCTTTGGATAGATTATTCAGCATCTCCTAGCATTTATAATTTTGCTTCTAAAGTTTTCCAATTAAAATTGAGTAAGAAAACTGCCAAAGTAATATAAATTGATCACTGTCTTATAACTCCATTATTCTAATTATTTTAATATTCTCCAAAAATGAAAGCACCTTTGAATTCCTGTTCCCTTTCCCATCAGGACTTACTAATTAGAGGTTGGCTTTTTTTACTATAACCAGGAAGTTATTCATCTATAACTTACCTTGATCAACATCTCCTGGCATATTTAGCCAAGGTATGAATCTTTTCACTGTGTATCTGTCACATTAGAACCACTCACTATGTCTTACAACATTCCAAACATGCTTTCAAGAGTGTTGTAGCAGGTAAGGGATTGGATTAGTTCTCCTGCTTTCATGACCTCATCAGGGCCAAATCTCCCCCCTACTACCTGTGGCAAGGGCAAGAGAGTAAAGGGGATCACTCCCTTGTCAACATCACAAAGCAGACAGAAGGCAGGGATGGTCTCCCACACTCACTTCCCCAGGGCAGGCCCACCCACAACCCGCACGTTCAGGGCCAGTTGTACTGTGCTGCCCAGGCAAAGTGCAGGGGTTGCTCTACTAACCACATAAAAAGCAGGACTGGCTCTCCCATACAGACCCCCTCAGGGCTGGTCCACCCTTAACACCCACATCCAGGGCCAGCTGTAGTGGGCTGCCCTGCAAGGCCCACTCTCCTTGCAGCATCTGAGGGGCAGGGACAGTTCAGTTCTTCTGCTCTTGTAACTCCATCTGGGCCAGACCACTTGTCCATCACTGATGGTGATGACAAAATGGAGGAGAGGATATCTCTTCCTTGTCAACATCACCACAAAGCAGACAGAAGGCAGGGATGATTCTCCCACACTCATCCCCAGGCAGGGCTCCCCTAGTTGCTGGCTTGCTTCCTGTCCTGGAAACCGATCTGGTGTTTACCTGGTGCTGGACTGGTGGTTGACACAGGCTAGCTTCCCTTCCAGGCCCCATGGCACCAAAGTGGTGTTGGTATCAGGCTTGCTACCTTCCCCATACCCAGGAAATGATAGGCTCCTATTCATTCAGATGTTCATAGGTCAGAACACTGAATGTTGACACAGACTCTCTACTCTCTGCCACTTACTGATGCACATGTAACACAGCAGCCACATCTGCAATGCCTTTAGTGGCATGTGAAGCATGAATCTTGAAATGATGATTTGAAGCCAGGAAACCCCACCACCACCAAAAAAGCGAGCACCTTGAGAACATATTCTGAGATCGTAAATATTACCTTAAGAATTTCTGTTGTTTTAAAACAGTGCTCTGAGAACCTTCAGTGGTACTAATAAGTTCTTCCCTGCTGCCTCTTAGGATGCCTGTGGACTGTGTGGGTGTAAACAGAGATTCCCTCTTTCCCTTTCCTCACCTTGCTCTGAGATTGCCCTGAGAAGTAGGCACACTTTACATTGAGCCTTTACTTCAGATTTCTTTTGAGGAAATGGTACTTATGTCTTAAAAAGGAAGCAAAACTGAACATTGCTTTTTGTTTTCTAAAGTTAAAGGGAAAGTAGTAAGTCAAAACTCTTTACCCAAACTGTTCTTACAAGTACTATATTTAGTGTCATGTATTCTCTGGAAAATTTGTGGGTTGAAAATGTAATTTTTCTTGTTCTTGTCCACACTACCACAGATGTATCTTCCCAGAGGTGCCATTCATCCACACAGATGCTAAACTTCTTTTTTAAAAACATTAAGTACCCAGTTAGAAAATATAATGAATCTAAGAGAAGTATCTGTAACTCCAATCCAATAGCCTTGATGATCTAGTTCAACTATGAAAACACTCTTTTTGTCTAACTTTTGTGCTGGTAATGGCAATGGAATACAGGTAGGAGGTGGACAAGGGTTGTGTGGCATTAGGTGAAGGATAACACATATTTGTGTAGGAAAAAAATAGATTCAAAGACTACATCCTTGTGTACTAAAGCACAAACTAAAGAACAAAGTGAATGAGAAGATGGAAATGTACCATCCAAAGAGAAAGTTGGCAGGTCCATTAAACCAACTCCAATAAAGGAGAACTGTGTCTGGTATGAGTAGAGGAGGGCTCTCTAACAGAGGTTGCTTACCAAAGCACTGCAGTTCCAATACAATTTGGTTTATGTGTTTGGCAGGATACCCAAGTCTCATGTGATAAGAACACTCTAGGTCATCCAAAACTTCAATTCAATTTTTAAAATTTACTTTATTTGTGAAATAAAAAGGGATAGTCGGAACTTAATTTTTGTTATATTTGGCATCTGTTTTTCTTTCAAGTAATAACTTTGAAGAAACCATAATTCTGTGATAAGCATAATCTGCTACAGCAAAGCTGAGATTGTCTTTTGAAATTAAATTTAAGAAGCTAGAGAGGAGTTTCATCTCTAAAACAAATTATGAAAATAAACTCTTGTTTTATTTTTCACTATGGACCCTCAGTATCCTCATAGCTATTGATCTCCACATTCATGTCTGAATCTTTTGCAGTGAAAATGTGCCTGCATGCACGCACACGCACACACACACACGTATGTGTGTATATGTGTATCATGTTATAAATAATAGGGTCTGGATCCTTAAAAATTAGAAATTAAATTCATTGCATAATGTTTACCTTATTTTACGAACTAAATAGATTGCTTTCCAGGATACTGAGGACTGATTTTTTATTGATCTATTTAAAAGATCTCCGTATAAGCCTTCTTTCACATAATTTTTTTGATGAAGTCTTCCTCTCTTCCACACTAGATTGTTTAGATTTCCTGAATTCTCTGGAACACATTCACTTATAAACATATGCTTCCCTTGGCATCCCACGGTAAAAATCACCCTACTCTACCCATGTCAGTCACGTCACCAGAGTGTTTGAAAGACAGGCTGGCATCCCAGGCTCACTTGCTGCCCAGGCAGGAGCCAAAACATACTGTTAAGTTGACACTGTTAAAATCATCCATTGTAAGGAAGCCTGTAGTGCCACACGCTGATGCATTTTTTACTAGAATTGGCTAGTTCCTGCTTCTAGAAGTTTCTCTGAAAAATTTATTCATGTTATTTTTGTTTTATTTTTTGTTATTGATTGGTGTGGGGAAGAAAAAAATATAGTAATTGTAGGCGGTTAGATAAATTAGATTTAGAAAATATATAGGGGTTTCTGATACTGTCTCTTAATTCGGGGCATAAAGAACATTATCAACATGTGGACTAAAAACAGGAAACAAACAGGAGACTTAATAGACTGAAAAACAAGGTTGAAGTCAGAAAAACAGGAAAGACTTAATGGACTTGAAGAAACAAAGTATCTGGCCTGACATTGTTTTCAGCTGCTAAGTGGGCAGAGCCCAAATTAAGCTGAAACAGAGTTCCTCCTATTTAAGGACAGTACATGGAGCCCAGAAAGAGAAGAAGCCCCTGATGCCTGAGAGCTCCAAGAGTCCTGCTGAAAAAAGGGCTGGCCATTGATGGCCAGCTCTCTCCCTAAAGCAGAAAGAAGCCGGTGAGCAAAGAAAGCCTGAGCAAGACACCAAAAGGCCAAGGACTGGACCCTGTGGCTCAGCTTTTGCCTGGAAGGATTTGATCTGTCCGATCAGTGGCCTAGGGGAAATTGTGCCTGGCTTTAAGGACGAGGCAGAGCAGCTGAGTTCCTGATTCAAAAGAAGTAAGTTGGCCTGCAGACGGCTGGGGTCTCCCACAGAGAAGAAAGCATGAAGCCTTATTTAAGGTGAGACTGCAATAACCAACTTACCCTGACAAACCTACATCTGAGAGATCCACAAAAAGGACTACTAAGTGCGTTAAAGAATCTACAACAAAGACTGTGTTCCTGACAACTGAGGACCTGCCCCAGAGACTGTATCACTCTAAAAGGTTATGAAAGTAGTTGTTATAATTATCAATAGGTTTAGTGGATAGGTTAAAGGGGTTGTAGGAATTTATAGGATTAATAGTTAAGAAATTGTTGGTGTTTGTTATAAGTAAATTTAGTAATAAATAAATAAGTGTTAAATAATAATTTAAAAGTTCGGTTACAAGTAATATTTCAGGAACTCATCATTTCTTTACAAGTGTAGCTCTTAGGCATATAATTTTTCCCTAAAGAAAGTTTCAAAATGTGATATGTTTATCTTATCTTTATGTATCAAAAAGGGCCTCTGAATTAATGAACAGGAAAAAAAAACCTCATGAAGTGATGCATAAATTGCATCTAATTCATTAATTTCTTTCATGGTCCATTTTAGGGTAAGATAATTGAAGTTAAAATCTCAAGTGCTGGAGGGAAATAAAAGAATCTGTGACTAGGGAAACTTACAGCTTTTTATAATAGTCATTTAGCATTGTCTTTTAAAGCACTTTGCATTTCATTTTTATTATAATATTTATTTATTACATCAAGTTACATCTCCATCATAGTACCCTCTTTCTACCCCTCCTGGTTCCACCCTCCCACCTTCTCCTCCCTTTCCCACTCCTCCCATGTGGAGTGTTCCTTCATATGATCCCCTCTCAGTTCAAGTCATATGAGGGCTAAGAGCTCCCTCTTGTACTGGGGACCTACATGGTAGCACCTCTAGGGCAAATTGTCCCATTGATAGGTAACAAAGTCTATGTTCCTGATCTTTTTGGTGTGTTGATTGTAGGATAGTTATCTTGTACTATCTGGCTAAAATCCAATTATAAGTGAATAGATGGCATGGGATCTTTCTGAGTCTGGGTTAGCTCACTCAGGATGAGTAACCCCACTTTCGACAGAGGGCTAATAACCAAAATTTATAAAGAACTCAAGAAATTAAACACCAAGAAACCAAATAATCCAATGAAAAAATGAGAAACAGAACTAAACTGAGAATTCACAAAGGAGGAATCTCTAATGGAAGTGAGACATTTGAAGAAATGCTCAACATCCTTAATCATCAGAGAAATGAAACTCAAGACGACTCTGAGATTCCATCTCACACCTGTCAGAATGGCTAGGATCAAAAACTGAAATGACAGCACATGCTGGCAAGGTTGTGGAGAAAAGGGAACACACCTCCATTGCTGGTGGGAGTGCAAACTTGTACAACCACTATGGAAATCAGTCTGTTGATATCTAAGAAAACTGGGAATAGCTTTACTTCAAGACCCAGCCATACTACTTCTGGGTATCCATACAAATGATTCCTCACCAAACCACAAGGACATATCTTGATCTATGTTCATAGCAGCCTTATTTGTAATTGCTATAAACTGGAAACAACCTAGATGTCCCTCAACTGATAAAAACAATTGTGGTACATCTACACAATGGAATACTACTCAGCTATCAGAAAAAAGGAAATCCTGCAATTCGCAGCATTTTGCATTTTCAATCACAATAAATTTAAATATGGCAGCAAAGTCTTCTGTTTTTCATGGAGATAGTTTTTCTAAAACCATCAGACCATCATACCCTCCAACATGATTGATTAGAACACATTTTCTTTGTAGCAAATCAATGCCTAAATATTAGTTGCTTCCTAAGTGAAACTTATGTTCTTCTTTTGGATGCTAAAAGGAGGAAGAGAAAAAGAGGAGGAGAAGGAGGAGGAAGAAGAGAAATGTTAAAGATATGTTTAATATCAAATTTCCTTAACTATCAATCACTCTATCCATGGAAGAAATGCTTATAATGCTTAATCTCCTCATATTCACATGACTCTGTCAACATATTGAATTTGTCTGCATTGTTGTTGACAAGATCAAGTTACCTATTCTACAAAGCAGGGTGTCTGTGTGTGTGTGTGTGTGTGTGTGTGTGTGTGTGTGTGTGTGTGTGTGTGTGT
>CAJQZJ010000153.1:1603863-1636755 GCA_907164525.1 Lophiomys imhausi | reverse complement strand
TGTGTGTGTGTGTGTGTGTGTGTGTGTGTGTGTGTGTGTGTGTGTGTACACATGAAGGCAGTGGTCAACATGAAGTGTCTTCTTTGATTTTCCCCACCTTATTTGTTGAGACACATCTCTCACTGAACTTGCGAGTGGACTGGCTGGACAATAAGTTCCAGAGATCTACTCTGCTATACTCTTCCCCTATTACTAGGGTTTCATATGTGTGCAGGAATGTGTGTCATGTGTGTCGTGTGTCGTGTGTGTGTGTGTGTGTGTGTGTGTGTGCATATGTGAACATGCACATGCATGCATACACTCTAGGGCACCAAATTTAGGTCCCTGTTTGTGCTGAATGTCCTTTACCAACTAAACCAAATCTCCAAGACCCACTTCCTTTTAATGGCTTCACAGGAGTAGTTTACTGGTCTCCATTTTGCCAAAAATAGTATTGCCTGCAGCTATGCTCAATCTACAGGTTATTGCAATCAAATTTAGGAAATTGTCTTGTTAAAGTTTTCATTCAGGCAGAACAAGAAAGTTAGAGAGATAAAATAGGTTATTACTTTATTGTAAAAGCTCCTGTGTGATCAAATTATCTTGTCTCATGCATGCTCCATATTAGCATCATTGTGTCTGTCTTGTTAGTAATTTCTTACAGTGTTTTGCATTGCCTGGGGCTATGTTAATGTTTGTTAAATATATAAATGAAAGCAATTATATTAGGGATTCATCCTTCTGAGAAAGTACAAAGGTAGTTTAAAATGACATAGAAACCACAATTGTAAATGCAACAGTCAACTGGCATTAAGACAAATACAGAGAAGGTTAAGGTATATAGTGTTCTTTTGTTTGGCAACAAACATGAGAAATTTGAGGCTTAAGATGTGGGAAAAATCCCTGTGCATACTCTTGTTACAAAAACAATAAAGGTTTTAAAAAGATATACACACATTATTTTCTCTGTTCTTGGATTTGATGCACAGACTCTGTTGAGTCCCATTGTAAAGCATCTGCAGTCATGATGCTGGATACTCTGCTTCTTTTCTGACTCGAAATAATCCTTCCATGTCTTGCCAGATTCACTCTAATGTATTACTGATACCCTTTTGCAGTCCAGTGAATTGTTTGCCTACAGTAACAAGAATGTATACTGTAAGCCAGTTAAGTTTACTACAGTGGCTTCCTATCACACTGTAGTAAAATCCAAAGTCTCATCCCAAGGCCTTCCTGATCTGATGTTTGCTGTCTCCTAAATTTCCCCTCATCTACTCACCAGATGCAAAGTGCCCGGCCACTGACACTGCCCACCATCTTGTGCTCAAATATCCCAGGAATGTTCCTATTTGCACACATCTGTTCTCACTCTAGGCAATGTTTAAATCTCTCTTACACTTTAAAGATTGTATTCTCATTAGTATTGAAGGCAGTGGGATCTTCTTTTTTTTATTGTGTTCACTTATTATCCTACAATGTGTTTTCCTCTAAAATGAGTACATTGTAGAGAGTATTATAGAGATAATACTTTCACTCCATGCTCACTGATTGTTTCCTTATACTTAAACCAAGAAGTTATTGTTTCTAGGGCAAAGATTTTTGTCTGCTTGGGTTGGCCTTGCACTCCACTCCTGCCACCAATGTCTTTCTTAGGGTTATTGTTGCTGTGATCAAACAGTATGAGCAAAAGCAAATTAGGGAGAGTATGGTTTATTTGGCTTATCCTTCCACATCACTGTTCTTCATTGGAGGAAGTCAGGACACGAACACAAACAGGCCCGGAACCTGGAGGCAGGAGCTGATATAGAGGACATGAAGGGGTGCTGCTTATTGGCTTTGTTTTCCTGACCTGCTCAGCCTGATTTATTATGGAACCCAGGACCACTAGCCTAGGGAAGTCACCACCAACAATTAGCTAGTCTCCCCATACCAACAACCAATTAAGAAAATGCCCTACTGGTTTGCCTATCACCTGATTTTGTCATTTCTCAAGTGACTCCAGCTGTATCAAGTGAACATAAAATTAGCCAACACACTTTTGGTATTACTGAAGAATCAAGAAAAACCTGGAATATTATCTTGTGTATAATTACATACTCCGTTCATTGTACTGAATATTGAATGACAACTGTAACCGAACTTTTTAAACTATTAAGTATTTATTTATTGATAACTATTCACTTATACTAAATACCAACAATTTCTTAACTATTAACCCTACAAATTTCTACCTCCCCTTTAACCTAACCACTAAACCTATTGATAACTATTACAATTATCTAACCTTTTAGAAGGATACAGTCTCTGGGGCAGGTCCTCAGTCATCAGGAACAAAGTTTCCATAGTAGATCCTTTAATGCACTTAGCAGTCTTTTTTTTTTTTGGAATGTCTCAGATGTAGATTTGTCAGGGTAAATTGGCTATAGCAGTCTCACCTTAAATAAGGCTTGAGGCTTTCTTCTCTCTGGGAGACCTCAGTGTCTGTAGGCCAACTTATTTCCTTCGCATCAGCAACTCTGCTGCTCTGCCTCAGTCCTTAAAGCCAGCCACAGTTTTGTTTAGGCCACTGTTTGGACAGGTCAAACCCCTCTATGCAAAAGCTGAGCCACAGGGTTTAGTCCTTGACCTTTTGCTGAGGCTTTCTCTGCTCACCAGCTTCTTTCTGCCTCAGGGAGATCTGGCCATCAGTTCACCAGCACTTTCTCCAGCAGGACTCTCAGAGCTCTCTATCATGGGGGCCCTCTAGCTCCATCCTTAAATAGGATCTCTCCTTGTTCCACCTGTTTCAGCTTAATTTGGGCTCTGTCCATTTAGTAGCTAAAAACAATGCCAGGCCAGATACTTTGTTTCTTAGTCCATTAACTCTTTCCTGTTTTTCCTGGCTTCAATCTTGTTTTTCACTCCATCAAGTCTCCTGTTTGTTTTCTGTTTTCACCTGACTTCATCCTTGTTTTTCAGTCCATTAAGTCTCCTGTTTGTTTTCTGTTTTCACCTGACTTCATCCTCGTTTTTCCACAAGCTCATAAGCTAATCGCTCACAGCCAAGTTGATCTTCAAGCACTGAATTAAGAGACTGTATCAGAAACCCCTAAATATTTTCTAAATCTAATTTAATTAATCTAACACCCTATAGGAAACAACTTTGTATAGAATAAGAATGCTTAATGCCTTAGCTTTATTTCTGCAAGCATTCATTAAGACCAGGTAACTTAAACAAGAAATGTGTTCTGAAATCTGGAAAGTTCTCCATCAAAATACAGGTAGATTCATAGTTGGTCTATAGATAATTTCATCACGTAGAAGAGAAAGATCAAACACATTTATTTATCTTCTTTAAAGAATTCTAATCCCATCATATAAATAGGAATCCCACTGGAGCATATACAAATTCAACTGATTCCCAAAAACATCACTGTCAAACATCATCTTCTCAGCGTCTTGAGTTTCAACAAACTAATATGGAGATGGAATAGAAACATCCACTCCATAGATATCAGTTTTTTGCCTTTATTTTATTATTTTTTGTCATTTTAGGCATTAAATAACTATCTTTAAATATAGAAACTCAAATTAATCAGCACAAGTTAGTTGATAATGCAATCATTAGCTCTTTATCTAGTAGATATAAAAGAGACATAAAATGTGATTCTTATTCTTTTGGTTGTAATTTGTTAGCAAACAAATCTGATTGGTACAAACAAACCAAAAGTATAATCCTTTATGAAATCATGCCATTGTTCGCATGCATGACTATGAATAAAATTCACCTAGAGAGTTCATGAAGAACTGACTGTGTAGTCTACATACTCTGATTTTATTTGTTCAGAGTCAGATGAGAAAATGCTGAATTCCAAGTTTCTATTATGCTCTTGTTGCTATAGGAACTGTGCACTGTTCTCTTATTGAAACTTGTCTCAATCCTGGTTTCAGATTCTATCACCTGATTTATTTTTACTTACAAATATAAAGGGGTAGAGAGACACCAAATCTATAGATGCATATTTAGTTAGTGTAGAATGTAGCAAAGTCACCTTGATAATATTACCCATTCATTAAATAATGATTCCAGAGTTCATGTTTTCATATCAAGTTGGGAAGTACTTTTCCAATGAACCAATAAATCATATGAAATGATCATCTTGCTTTCTTCTAGTGTAATTTTTAGACTACGAGGAAGTCAGGTGTGACAGTTAATTTCTATTATCAAATTCATGCAATCTGTAATCACCCCTCATAAGGAAAATTCCAGGCACACCTGTGAAGTACTATCTAGATTAAGGTCAGACATTGAATACTTCTAGAAGAGATTGTCTTGATTACTTTACTTGATGTCAGAAAAGCTGAATGGCAGCATTTCTTGTGTTAGGGTGAACCCGTGCTGTTCAGAAGCATTCTGTTACATGTTTCTTATATATATATATATATATATATATATATATATATATATATATATATATATATATACACACTTTATTTTTTTATTTCTTCAAGTTACATCTCAGTCAAAATCCCTTCCCTACTCCCCCCTCCTGTCCCACCCTTCCACCCTCTTCCCCCCAACAGCTACCCCTTTCAGTCCAACAAATGGTTCCTTCTCTTATAACAGTAAATACTATACAAAACAACAGAAATAAATATGCCACAATTATTAAAGTTAAATGGCTTAGCATACATTCCCAATGCCCAGTCCATATGTATTTGGCCCCTGCCCCTGACTTTAACATTCTAATATCTAACCATCTCCATGAGTTTAAAGTTCTATATCTGACTCAGCTTTCATACTAACTTGCATCACAATTTTAAAAACATCTTCTTAGATCCAGAACACCCTCTTGATTACTAAATAACTCAAAATTTAACTGAGACTCTAGCTATCTATTCTTTAACCACCTCAGAGACCTGAGAGGGATAAATATATCTGATTATGTAGGAAGTGCAGGGCCTGCATCTTCCAAAACTAAGAAATGACATATCAGTGGCTGCCTGGACAGTTCCCGTTTTCTCTCCATACGTTACAGCATCAATCTTCAGCCTTTTGGTCCCATTTCTCTGACAGACATTGATTGTAGAGCAGGAATTATGAAGGACTTACCTACCCTGTCTTGGCAGAGCTAGGCTGTCGACTTACCTGCACCCAAGTTTTGTCCTTTTTGGACAGCAGTCTGTCTACAGTTGAAACAAGGGGTTTTTCATGCCAAGAGATAGGCTTGCCACTAATTCAACCATCTCACACTGGAGATTCTTCGATGTTCATCTTCTACTTGGAGTAGAATAGGGGGTACTGTCAGGAGCTGACATGTCTCGATATCAAAAAAATCTTAATTTAAGATAACATCTTTGAATGCCATATTCTGCAGATCTCTTGGGGTTTTTGAAGATGCCCTATCTATCTCTTGTATTTAGATAAGGAAATGTTGCTTGTCTCTTAGCAACTTGATTTCTGAGTAGCTTAGAGAATATCTGTGATAGACTGTCATAGTAGCTAACAAAATGACATGCTTGCATGACTAGGAGTTTGTATTTCTTAACTAACCTAAACGGTTTAAGATGGTTGGTGTCAAGAGGCCAGAGCTTCACATTTTATTTTTAAGCATTACTAGCTACAATACCTTTAAGAAGTGTTACCTTTAATTTTGTATCAATATACAAAGATCAATACCAATGTGGCCAAATATACTCTTAATTTTGTATCAATATACAAAGATCAATGCCTATGTAGCCCAGTACACTCTTAATATTGCATCAATATACAAGGGTCAATACCATTGTGGCCAACTATAATCTTAATTTTGTATCAATATACAAAAATCAATACCGATGTAGTCCAATACAATATTAATTTTGCACAATAAACAATGATCAATACCACTTTAGCCCAATATAGTACTAATTTTGTATCAATATACAAAGGTATAAGGGCATATTCAATAATCTGTCCCTTCTTCTTGGTTGACTGTGATGCATGTAATAAGTTTCTTCAATCCTCTGCTGATGTAACTTTTCCATAGTGATGAACTTTAAACTCAACCTGTGAGCCAAATTTAACCATCTCTCCCTTAATTGCTTTAGTCATAGTGCTCTGTCACACCAACTAGAAAAGTAACTAAGATATAAGGTAAAGCATTCTTTTCAGTTCCTAACAATACCCCAGCTTTCATAGACAATGCTGGGAAAAAAGAGTTCTGTGATTAATTCAGTAATATTCATTTTTGGATTATTCAATGCCATCTTGAATAATTTTATTTCTATTTTCTTTTACAAGAGCACATACTAAGAAGACTGGGCCAGGAGATTACACATCTTCTGGATTCTATTTATAATCTTAAACATTTTATTTCTCAGAATAACTGCTGTGGACACATCTAGGTCCTGTGGTCTTTCAAAATTAACAGTATGAGGTACCTAGCACAAGCCCTCACCTGAGATCATAGATACCTCTTGGGATGAATTTGGAAGATCATTTCAGACTACTACAAAGACTCTTGTAAACATGAGTCTTCAGCAATGCAGAAGTTGAGTTTATTTCATCTTCAGAAGAGTCATGGCTCATAGATCACCTCTAACTAGCAAAGAAATCTCTACTGAAAGTTGCTTGCATATCCCAGCCATAGGCCAAGTTTTCCCATTCTGCACTTTGTGATATTTTACTAAATGGGACATTTAAATTCTCATTCTTAAGAATGATAAGTCACAGAATCAGAAAGTCAAAAAAGATTGGTTTTTTTGGCCTGTAGCTTTCTTCCCTAATCATCCCAAAGAAAGAGATAATGTTTTATTCATCTGTTGCTCACTTTCACTATCCCAGTGTAGCATTCCATGTGGACAGCATAGGCTGAATATTTAATTGAATGTTTTTTTTTCATTCATCCTATTTCCACTTTCACAAATACTTTTTCTCTGTAGTTCCTGTCTTCTCACCTGTGATAAATAGAATAAGCATGGAAGTTCTAAGCCCAAAAATCATTTAGATACCTTAAAATAGCTATTCTGTTTTTGTCCTCCAAAAGAGAGAAAACTGCTTCTCTTGGTTGCTTTCGTCTCTTAGTGTATCCACTGGGCTCACTACCTCACCACTCGGTCTTAGAGCAGACACCCTGGAGCTGACACCAATGAACATTCAGGAACAATATGCCAAAGCGTTTGGGCAAATGACCACACTCTTAAAATTTTATGTGGAGTTCTGTCTACGTGTATTGAACATATTTCACTAGAAGGAATATCGTTTTCTGCTTTTCATTTCCTAATAGGAGAGATTCTGTAATTGCTCAAAGAATAAGAATTGGGGACAGATTATGACTCAACAGGTAACAGTACTAGCCTCCATTTGTACATGAGTTTGATTTGAGAGACCCACAAAGAGGAAGGAGAGAAACTGATTCAATAATGCTTAACTTTCACAAGTATACACATATCATATACATGCAAAAAAGTAATAAAAATAATTTTCAAGTCAATCACTGGTATAACTTACTCAGTTTAACATTGTTGATCTTAAAAAAGCATTGTCTCCAAAATTGAATTTTATGTTGTACAGTCTTATCCAGCAAAAAGAGGAGGATATTTTCCTTGTCAAATAGTCAAGACACTGTTTTTCTTCTAATGCAAAGCAAGTTGTCAGATACTTCTAGCACCTATTTCTGGGGTAATATGATATTTATCTGTAAATAAAAAAATGAGTCTTTTTATTATCATACATACAGACATTATCAAGCTTATTTAATCTGCTACCTTCATATTTTCTTTAAAGTGAATTCCATATTTTACAGTTACAGGTGTCAAAATTCATTATGTTGACTTGAGCCTGTCAGAGTCATTGGCAGTTTCACACATTCTGTTTGTTATATTAATTAACCTTTTAGGTTTCCAGTCACATATAAATTTGATAACGGTGACTTCTCTCTCATTTCTCTAAGCTGTGGATCAAAATGTTGACAGGTCAATACCAGCCCATAAGAGACAGCAGTTCATATTGCTATGAAGCCATATATCTATAGTCTTTAGGGATTTATCCATCAAATGTGCTGTCATGTTATATGATGCATTTCTTGCTAATGTTTTAGACATATTGAATAATGCATTAATGAAATTAAGGTTACCTTGCAATTTACTAATATTATCAACTAAGGCAATAAATTTAGTTTAAATGAAAGTATAATTGATAAAATATTGTTAGTTGTACAATATTGTATTTTGTATTCAGGCACTGGTTCTTTTTTAAATTTTGGTCGGTAATTATAGAACGTCATCAATTGAAGTCAATTATTAAAAGGAGGTCATAAATGCAAAGAAATCTATTAGTCCATGGTAATTACACAATTGAAACTACAAATACCAATTATGAATAAATCATATCAATAGTGAAAAGAAAGTATATTAAATGATCTTTTCAGTCAGGAGAATGACGAAGTCACTAGATATATTTAACCTGACTTAAACATTATATTCTATACAATTATCAGAACCACATTATGTTCCATTAATAAATACAATTTTTACATCTTTAAGCACCATTTAAAAATAAATCACCCCACACTGGAGGGATAGGATAGGTGGAAGAGGGGGTAGAGGGTGGGAGGATGAGGCCAGAAGGAGGTGGAGGGAGAGGGCCAGTAATGGAGATGTAACTTGAAGTAATAAATAAATGTTAAAAAATAAATCTTTAAAAAGTAGCTATTCTGGAATGATAGAATGTTAATTATGGATATAAACTATTGTTATTGTCTCAGAATAACTAAATATCACATTTGTTATTGATTGAGAAAATGACTAAAATTAAGAAAGACTATAGCCTTTCTTATGCATTAAGTATATAGTATTACCTAGGTACTATTTTAAATAATATTAGTCCTTAAATTGGTATTTTATCATATTTTTCCAGGTTAGTAATCCTTCATAGATGTGGCTTATAAATAATGGGCCAACAAAACAAGAAGAATCAAATCTCTGTTGAAATACCACAGTGGGTAACTCTCTCATCCTATGCATTAGCTTCCACACTGGTGGGGTTTCATTAGGAATCATTTCCTTGATTTTTTTTTTGCAAGTTGTGTTTGGTTCTACCCTAGGTCTCTGTGCTATTCAGTATCCTATTGCCAGCCATCCAAGCACTGTCATGCATGGGTTCCTTCTTGTCAAATAGGTCTTAAATTGTATCAGTCACTGTTGGCCACTCTCACAACTTCTGTGATAACATTGTCCCAGATCATCTTGCAGGAAGGACAGATTGTAGGTCAAAGATTTTATGGTTGGGTTCTTGTCCATGTTTGACTTTCAGAAGCTTACAGGGCACCTTCCTACACCAAAGAGACTAGAACATAAGGGTGAAGTTTACTGTGAAGGGACCAGCTTGATCTCTCTAAGTTCAATGATCTGTGTGGATGTTTTCCTAGGGAGTGAGGCCTCGCTGTCCATTTGCAGAGAGCAACCTTCTCTCCTAGCATCAGCCTGATGACCTTCAACCATAGAATGGATAAAGAAAATGTGGTACATTTATGCAATGGATTATCATTCAGCTATCAAAAAAAGATACCATGAAATTTTCAGTCAAATGGATGGCACTAGGAGAAAAAAAAAATCCTGAGTGAGGTAACCCAGGAAGATAAATGTAGTATGCACTTACTTATAATTGGATATCAGCTGTTAAGCAAGTGATAACTGAGCTACAATCCACAGACTCAGAGAGAATAGGTAAAGAGGAGGGCTCTAGGGGGAATGCATTTATCTCCCCAAGAGGGGAAAATAAATTTGGTTTTATTGGCAAACTGGGGCAAGTGGGGACAAGAAGAGGAGAGATAAGGTGGGAGAAATGGGATGGAGAGAGAGAGAGGGCAGGAAGAGATACTGGAATTGGGGGCATTTAGGGGATGGTGTGGAAACCTAATCCATGGAAACTATTAGGGTTATCCTAGTGGTACTCATAATAGGGAATATGGAGTCTGAATTGGCCATCTCTTGTAGCCAGGCAAGGATTCCAATGATAATACTGGTTTACATTTGGCTAAATTGTTGGAGTATGTGGTCAGTGGGGAACCCCAAACAACCTGCACATCAATTTTCAACTTTAGCTTGTAAATCTTATTCAGAATTTCTGTATCTGCAATAAGCAAACTATATTTATTTAATTAAATTCTTAAATCAATGAAATATGAGATTTCTAAAACCATTTATTTTCAAATAGTGAAAATGAGTTTTAAGAACTCTCTATATAATGCTGTTCCTTAATAAATTTTAAGTGCAGTTTTGTGAGAATAATATCCTTATTGTATTATTTATGGGAAATAGACTATTTTGACAATTTTTAACTTCTCAATATGTTTACTTATACTTATAATTTTTCTTAATTTATTTTTAAATGAGATACTCTTTCATACTTACAATGTTAAAATTTAATATATGTAATAATTGATATTTCAATATTTTATTATAAAATGAAATATTTATTCACAAAACTTTTTGGTTCAAGAAAACTTCTTTTGAGATTTCACACATAAGTAATGTGTTTACATCATTTACACACCACCCTCTTCACCTTTAATAACTCCTGTGTCTCCTTGAAGTCCTCTCAAATGTATAAACTCTTCTTTAATTATTAGATCCATACACGCATGTGCACACACACACACATACACACACAAATAAATAATTAAATAAAAACTACCTGCTGAGTCTATCTGATGTTGCCAATAAATATATGTGTTGAAGGATAACTACTTGGGATTGAGAAAACTATTTGGGAATCCTGAGTCTTCCTTTCTCAGTAGCCGCAAACTGCATGGCTGTGTAGCTTACAAGGCATGAGCCTTTGTAAGAGTTCCCTGTCATACAGAAGACATTATCTCATCCTGGTCCACTTACAGTATTTCCACCCATTTTCCACTTGAGCCTTAGGTGTAGGGTCCTATTGTAGATGTAGCAATTGTGGTTGGACAAGAAAGACAAAAGTGAATACAATAGAAGATGAAAAGATCTCCCATGTTGTGGATGATAGAACCAATACTGTAAAAATTACCATTTTGCCAAAAGCAACTAAAGACTTAATACAATTCTAATGAACATACGCCTGGCATTCTTCAATAACCCAAATAAGAAAAGCCAACCTAAAATTCATATGAAACTACAGAAGGCCCTGGAAAAACAAAATAACAATGTAACAATACTAGAAGGAATATCATGAATTTGTCAAAACATGGTTAAGACAACTTTTTGAAATATAGCTTTTCTTTTTTAGTGGTATCAAGTGAGAAGAACTTTTGTACATTATATCAAAATTCATCACTTATCATGAATTGCAAACAATATAAAAATGTTGAAACATTCTTCTGGTGGCAAAATTATAAAAATTCTTTGTAAATAAAACACTTAAAATTCAGTATATAATTTTAAAAGCACCAATCTCTCTTTTTATCATTTGCATATTTGTTCAGTTTCCCACATTTTAGAGCTTAACTTGAGATGTTGAATGAATAAACACAGAAGTCTCAAAGCAAAACAAAAAATTACAATTTTGACTGAATATATACTTGAAAGAATATAATTTTAATTAGAAATTGGCATCTAATTGGGAACAGTGTCTTCACAACAGAATTATGAAACTTAAATGTGGGAGTGTACTCTGCAGTCTCAATAACAGGAGGCTTAGGGCTTTATTAGTAGCAAAGAAAAGTCATTTAGTTCAAAAATTTAAAGTTAGATATTCTCTCCACATCTGTTCTGCTAGTAGGTAAAAATCCATAATGAGATCTTCAATGGAAATTCTAATTATGTACTGAAAAGTGCTGAGAAAACATGAAGTCCCATATTTTGAAATTAGAAATGGTTCTAAATTCCTTGCATAATATAGTACAGCATTATTTATAGCATGGACATTTAGCTACTTCCATCTAGCTCATTTCCTGGTGTTTGAATTCTGGTGCCTGGCATATAGAAACAAGATTAGTTCCATTTAAAACTGACACTATATCAAAAATAGAAGCTACAAACTGTCAATATAAATGGACTATATCTAAAAACAGATTACAAATAATTTTATTTTAATAGATACCATTTTGCTTTACATGGAGTCATGATAAAAATGAACAAGTTTCTTCAGTTTTAATTACATTTCAGTCACCGCAGTATTTAATTAAAGATTGCTATGTGTTCATTGGTCAGAAGATTTTCCTTGATTTGTATTTTTGTCATTGCTTATTATATGACTATTATGAGCATGATATGGTGTCTTTGGTCCAATCTACTCCCCTTTTCCTCCAGCACCTAATTCCTTCCCTTCCTCCTCCGTTATTTTTTTTTTTGAATAATTTTATGTGCTTAAAAAAAAAAAAAAACTGGCTCTCCTGGTCCCATAGGGTGCCATGCAAACTTCCAGTAAAGAGGTAGAACCAATAGTCTTACCCTGTTATGATGTCTATGAACCACAACCAGGAAAATCATGGAATAATAACCCTAAGAGCGCAATAGGGGTACACACACCTTCAAAATAACCACAGCTCTCTGATTGGGCATAAAACAAGCTCAACAAGAGGGAAATCATGACTAGAACTGGAATAACAGCCAACTATCTAGAACTACTAAAGTCATGGACCTTGGAGGAGAATCTACAACTGCCATTTTACTAAAAGAGCATGATTGCTAACTACTTTCTAAATATGTACTTTTATACATTAACAATGTTAAGAATCACTTCTCTTCAAGGAAAGTTCTCTTTGTAACAGATAAAAATCATTACATAAGACTACAAACAATCAAAATAATAATTGTGGAGCACAGTTCCAAATTTTTTACATCTGTAACACAACTATTCTTTTAAATATATATCAACATTTAATCGATAAAGTTATCCTTTTCTAGTTTTTTTTCATTAATTTATTTATTCATCTTACATACTGATTGCAGCCATACTCCCAGTTCCACTCTCTAACCCCTTTTCCCCATTCTTTGCTCTACTTCTTCTCAAAGAGAGGGAGCCCCACCTCCCCTCCTGGCTACCAACCAGCCCTGACACATCAAGTCACATCAGGACTGAGTGCATCCTCTTACACTCAGGTCAGATAAGACAACTCAGGTAGGATAAAGAGATCCAAAGGTAGGCAACAGAGTCCAAGTTAGAGGCAGCCCCTGCTACAGATGTTAGGGGACCCACATGAAGAACAACCTGCCCATCAGCTACATATGTGTAGGGGGCCCAGGTACAGTCCATGAATGCTCTTTGGTTGGTTGTTCAGTCTTTTTTTGTGTATTTGGTTTTGTTGTTGTTGTTGTTGTTGTTGTTGTTGTTTTTACTTTATTTTTTATTTCTTCAAGTTACATCTCAATCATAATTCCCTCCCTACTCCCACTTCCAGTCCCACCCTCCCACCCTCAACCCCCCATCCTCTTCCCTTTTTGTTGTTTTTGTTTTTGATTAAGTTTAAGGCATATCTTATTTACCCCAACAGCTCCCCCTTTCAGTCCAACAAATGGCTCTTTCTCTTATGATAATAAATACAATACAAAACAACACAGGTAATTAGGCTACAGTTATGAGGGTTATATGGCTTAGCATACATTCCCAATGTCCAGTCCATATGTATTTGGCACCTGACTTTAACCATCTCCATGAGTTTAAAGTTCTATAACTAACTCAATTTTCATACTAACTTGCAACACAGTCTTGGTGAGTCCCTATGGGCTCATGTTAGTTGGCTCTATAGGTTTTCCTGTGGTATCCTTGACCCTTCCAACTCCCTCAATTCTTCCTTCAACTCATCCACAAGACTCCCTGATCTCTGCCTAATGTTTGGCTGTTGGTTTCTGTATCAGTTTCCATCAGTTGCTGGATGAAACATATTAGATGACTGTCATACTAGACTCCTGTATTCTGGCATAAAAAAATATCATTAATAGTATCAGGATCGGCTCTCTCTTATGGGGTAGGTCTCACGTTGGGCTGGTCATTGGTTTGCAACTTCCTCAATCTCTGCTCCATCTTTATCCCAGTATGTCTTGTAGGCATAGCAAGTTTTGGGTAGAAGGTTTTGTGGGTGGATTGGTGCCTCCCTCTCACACTGGAAGGGCCACCTCCTATTAAAGAAGATATATCTGTAATTTTAAACTTGGATTCAGAATCTTCCTTTACTTTTTCTCCTCATGTTTTAGATTTTCACAGTAACAAATCAGAAAATATCTTGGGAAGAGTAATTCTAAAATGATGGACACTTTTTTGTGTTTTGGCTAATAAGTTGGATTAGATAAGAATAATCATTATGTATATGATACTAGAAACCTAAGAAAATATAGAACCCATACTTTAGTCCAGATCCATCTTTTGGTATACATTAGACCATAAAAAGTTACTCTAACAATACTTGGTTCTTCCATTTGTAAATTACAAGTGACAGAATTATCTACGCATAGAAATACAAAGATAATGAGATGTCCTTTATGTATCACATTTGATACATGTTAGATGTCATATATAAAAATGATATTTTAATTTTTAATTATTTTTATACATTACATTTATTTATTACTTCAAGTTATATCTCCATCGCAGCCCTATCCCTCCACCCCACCCAGTCCCACCCTTGCACCCTCGACACCTTCTCCCCCTATCCTACCCCTCTGGTGTGGGGTACCCCCACAGATCAGTCCCCCTCAGTTCATCAGTCATCTGAGGGCTAAGAACTTTCTCATGCACTGTGGGCCAACATGGAAGCTCCAATAGGGCAAAGTGTCCTGCTAAGAAGTAACAAAGTCCATGTTCCTATTCCTTTTGATCTTTGGTTGCAGGATAATTGTCCTGCACTATGTGTCTAAAATTCAGTGAATAGATGCCATGTGCAACTTTCTGAGTATGGATTACCTCACTCAGGATGAGCTTTTCTAGTTCCATCCATTTGGCTTCAAATTGCATGATTTCATTGTTTCTGATAGTTGAGTAGTATTGCATTGTGTAAATGTATCACAGTTTTTTTTAATCCATTCTTTGGTTGAAGGACACGTGGGTTGTTTCCAGTTCCTAGCTATTACAGACAAAGATGCTATGAATATAGTTGAGGAGATGTCCTTGTGGTTTGGTGAGGAATAGTTTGGATGTATACCTAGGAGTGGTGTGGCTGCGTCTTGAGGTACAGCTATTCAAAGTTTTCTAACATATCACCAGACTGATTTCCATAGTAGTTGTACAAGTTTGCACTCCCACCAGCAATCGAGGAGTGTTCCGCTTTCTCTACAACCTTGCCAGCATGTGCTGTCATTTGAATTTTGATCTTAGCCAATCTGACAGGTGTGAGATGGAATCTCAGAGTCATCTTGAGTTGCATTTCTTTGATGATTAAGGGTGTTGAGCATTTCTTCAAGTTTCTCTTGGCCATTACATATTCTTCTTTTGTGAAATCTCAGTTTAGCTCTGTTTTCTATTTTTGATTGGATTATTTGGTTTCTTGGTGTTTAATTTCTTGAGTTCTTTATAAATTTTGGATATTAGCCTTCTGTCAAATGTGGGGTTGGTAAAAATCTTTCCCAATCTGTAGGTTGCTGTTTCATTCAAAAGACAGTGTCCTTCGCCTTACAGAAGCTTTTCAGTTTCATAAGGTCTCATTTATTGATTGTTGCTCTTAGAACTTGAGCTATTGGTATTCTATTCAGGAAGTTGTCACCTGTGCCAATGACTTCTTCTGTAATTTTGTTGAAAATGTTTCCTGGACATTGGAGTCAGGAGTCTTCTCTTTCATCTATGCCTCTAATTCTTAGGTTCCATCTTTTCATTGAGTCCTTGATATCTTAGATGTTGTGGGTGAGGAATTTTTTTAGATTTCTCATTTTCTTTTGTTGTTGTACTGATTTCTTCAATCGAATCTCCTATGCCTGAGATTTTGTCTTCCATCTCTTGTATACTATTTGTGATACTCATGTGTGTAGTTCCTGTTCTCTTTCCTTGATCTTCCACCTCCAGGATTGTCTCTGCTTGTGTTTTCGTTTTTGCTTCCATTTCCAATTTCAAGTCTTGAACTGTTTTATACATTTCCTGTTCCAATTTGGTTGACTTTGCCTGCAATGGTTTCATAGCCTTGTCTCTCTCCCGCTCTTGTTTGACTGAGTTTATTTGGAGGTTTTTAATGGAATTCTCCATTACTTTCATCTGTTGAATTTTGATTTCCTTAAATTCTTTTTTTTAATAATTTATTTTTTATTTCTTCAAGTTACATCTCAATCACAATCCCCTCCCTACTCCCCCCTCCAGTCCCACCCTTCCACCCTCCTCCCCCTCAACCCCCCATCCTCTTCCCTTCTTTTTTTTTTTTGTTTAAGGTATTTCTTTTTTCCCCCCAACAGCTCTCCCTTTCAGTCCAAAAAATGGTTCTTTTTCTTATAACTATAAATACAATACAAAACAACAGAAATAAATAGCCCACAATTATAAGAGTTATATGGCTTAGCATACATTCCCAATGTCCAGTCCATATGTATTTGGCACCTGACTTTAACATTCTACTATCTAACCATCTCCATGAGTTTAAAGTTCTATATCTAACTCAGCTTACATACTTACTTGCCTCATAATTTTAAAAATATCTTCTTAGATCCAGAACACCCTCTTGATTCCTAAACAACTCAAAATTTAACTATGAGACTCTATTTTCTTCTTTTAAGGCCTCCATCATTTTTATAAGTAGACTTTTGTCATCATTTTCTTGTGTTTCTGCTGTGTGAGGATGGTCTGGATTTGCGGTACTAGTATAACTGGGTTCTAGTGGTCCTTTTTGCGCGCTGGAGCACTCCCAGGGTTAGTGGAGTGATGTGCAGGTGTCTGGAGGAGGTCAGAAGCCTGATTGAGTGTCTCCACATTATGCAATGGTTGGCCTGGGTTACTGGAAGTCCCTGGAAGCCAGAGGCCAGTGAAGCACCCTTGTGTCTTCTAGTAAGATCTCTCTCAGTGACTCTCCCAGAGACAGCGGGCAGAGCAAAGACACCTGGAGGTCAGGAACCTGACGTGTGTCTCTGGCCCTATTCCACGTTTGACTTGGGTTGTTGGAAGTGCCTGGAGGCCAGAGGCCAGGGAACCATCCCTGTGGCTGCTAGTGAGAAACCTCTGCGGGGTTCTTCCAGAGGCAGGGGGGCAGAACAGAGGTCAGAAGCCTGTCTGAATGACTCTGGCACTATGTGGCACGTGATCCGAGTTACTGGTAGCATCTGGAGACCAGGGGTCAGGAAAGGGCCTCTGTGACTGCTAATGACACCTCTCTGAGGAGCTCTCCCACAGGCAGCAGGGCAGAACAGAGGTGCCTAGAGGTCAGTGACTCTATCTCTATGCTGCTGTTGACCCAGGTCTCTGGGAGTGCCTGGAGGCCAGAAGGCAAGGAAGCGATCCTATGGCTGCTAGTGGGATCTGTCTCTGGCTGACTGTCTCTGGCTCCTAGCAGCACTTGACCTGAGTCACAGGAAGCACCTGGAGATAGGGTCCAGGGAAGGGCCCCTATCTCCTAATGAGACCACTCTGAGGAGCGTTTCCAAGGACAGCAGGACAGAGCAGAAGCGCCTGGAGATCAGGAGCCCGACTGTGTGTCTCTAGCTCTATGGACTCTTTGTGGTTGATCCTGGTCTCTGGGAGAGTCTAGAGGCCAGAGGCCAGGGAAGTGCCCCTGGGACTCTCTGTGGGGCATTCCGAGGGGTAGCAGAATGTTACAGTGACTTCTGGGGACCAGAAGCGTGGCTGAATGTCTCTGGATGAAGTAATATGTTCTTCAGCAGCTTGCCTGAGCCAATAGGGGTCTATTAGTTCCTCATCAGCCTGTGTATCAGGTCTGCAGTTATGGTTTTCCTCTGATGCGCCTAGTGGATCCCCAGAGCAGCTAGCCCCTTTAGGGCAAAAGCACTGTATTCTAGTGCAGTCTGTGTCACTCGGGCAGCTGTGCAATGGTCCAGAACTCTTTCACAGCTACAGGGCTGGGACTCTCGATTCTGCCTACTCGGAGCCCAGTTAAGGGGCACAGTGCACTAGCAGGGGATTACAAAATGGTGTCTGTGACCAGTAACATTGCTGTCACTAGGAACTGCTCTGCCGCCTCCTAGCTCAACCACTTGCCTGTTAGCCAGATGCTGCCATGTTGTAAGAACCAAGGAGTGCTGCAGCATGTGAGGGGCAGGGACAGCTCTCTTGCTCCATTGAAATTACCATTTCTGTGGTTCCTATGGGCCTCTTGGATGCTGGCACACCTGCATGGAAGCTGGTGACTCAGGAAGCTGGTGAGGACCTCTGGAGGTCAGAACTGCCAGCTATGGTCCCAAATCGCTCAGACTCATGGAGTCTTCTCCATATTAAGTGCTCCTGATTCCCATTTTGGCTGTTCTGTTTTTCTGAGTCTCTGTAAGTCTAGCCTAGGGACTTTTATTGTCACAAGGTTTGCCAGGTGAGCCCACCCGGGTTTGCGCTTCTCAGATTGCTGCTCAGCACAAGTATATCTCTGCAGTGATCTAGCCGATTTCCCCTCTCTTAGAATATGTCTCTGCCAGTCATAGTCATCTTGCCCTTCGGTATATAAAAATATTTTATAACTATGTTTAATTTAAATCTATATCATCAATTAACCATTAAAGGCATCTTTTTTCTTTTTTCATTAATTTGCTTATTCACCCTATATACCAATCATAATAAAATATTATTAAAATATAAAATATCATTACATAGTCTTCAGCTTTTGGATTCCTCCTCCTTGAACATTATTGCTTATAAAACATATCATTGTTAGCAAATGTGATGTCTTCCAGAGTTCTGGAGTTTACATATGAAAAATATGTGCTTGGAAAGAACTTACGCATTAGACACACACTTGTAACATGTAAAATTGAATTTGTTTATATAACTTGTTAATAACAATTCTACAAAATATTGGAACCAATGCTTAAATTATTAAAGAACCAATAAAATCCACTATTCTCAAAGAGTGCAGTATTCTGATTGTATTATTTAGTTGAAAACAAACAAAACCAAGAAGTTGGACATGGTAGCATATACCTGTAATACCAGAAGTTATATTTTATATATGTAAACTTCATGTTCCTTATTCAAAATTCCCTGTAATAACTTAAACATTCTTAAAATGTACTGAAACACTTTTCAGAAGCATCATGTTTTATTTCCTTGTTGAAAAACAATTTAACATTTCCCCTAATAATTCTTCAGTGTTACACAACAAGCAATGCTCCAGTGCAGAACTTTAATGAACATGCATAAATTCTTCATAAAATACCAGAAGAGTAAGACACCATCATCTTAAGTATCAGTTGTTTCTTCCTATGAAGGGATGAAGCACAGATTTCCATTTCATTTTGTTGAACATGTTGTAACTATGTCTTCTGAATGGCAAGTTTGTAGAAGGAAGATTCTTGCCAGGTGAAAAGTTAGAGTATTATTTAAAGATAGGACAGAACTGTTTAATGTTCTGATAGCATTGTTTTTCCTCTTGGCAGAACTCCCTTCTGCCTTGGTCTGAGGTGTTTTGTTATTTAGATTCACTTAAAAACTTGGTTTTTAGAATAACAGTAGTAACAACAATAAGGATAATCTCTATTCATAATGTCTAGGTACGTGTTATTCAAAAACATCACTTCATGTCTAATATTTTTCCTTTTTATTGTTCTTTTTATTTTGTGAATTTTACTTCATGCGTCCTGTTCCCCCTCTTCTCCCACCTCTCCTCAGACCCACCCTTCACCCTTGCAACTTCTCCTCACATAAAAAAAAAAATCTCACTGTGGAAGCTGTAGTGTGTTTCAGTATGTTCCACAATATTCCCTTTTGTCCATGTAGTTTTGCTTGCAAATGTTCATTATAATGACCCCTTGGTCTGATATGAGGTCTGTGGCTTCTGCTACTTTGTCAATACTGGAACCTCACTGGGACTCCTCTCAGATATGCTGTTATCCTGTGTCATGGAGATCCTGTAGTTTTGGGTCTGTGGAACTGGCCTCTTCACGCACTCCAGCAGTTCATCCACGAGGTGGGCCAACTCAGAGTCTTAGTTCTAGGCCTGTTCTCCCAAGTGCTGCTGCAGGGAAAGGGTTGGACCAGCTCTCCTGCTTTCATGACCCCATCAGCGCCAACTCTCTTGCCTGTTACCTATGGTGAGGCAAGAGAGTAAAGGGGATCTTTCTCTCACCAACACCACAAAGCAGACAGAAGGCAGGACTGGCTCTCCCACATTCATACCCTCAGGATTGGCTCACCTACAACCTCCCCATCCAGGACCAAGAAGGGCTCCATTAGTCTCTGGCTTGCTACATGTCCTGGGAGCCCATCTGGTGTTTGCCTGGTGTTGGACTGGTGGTCAACACAGGCTAGCTCCCTTCCCGGGGCCCATGGCATCAAAGTATTGTTGGTATCCATCTTGCTTCCACCCTCCCCCCCTGGAATGTTTGGATATTATTCATTCAGACATTCATATGCCAGAACACTGAATGGAGACCTAGTCTCTCTCCTCTCTGCCACCTACTGATGTACATTTGACACAGCAGCTACATTTGCATTATGTCTAGGGACAGATTCATGTCTAAACTTAAGCTAAATAATTAAAACCAAGTAAGTTGACATTCCCTCATTTGTATTGTTAACTATGGATCAAATATTCAGTTTTTGAGAAAGTATGTCTCTTAAACATTACATTTTAGTGAGTTTTAGACTGAAATTTGGCAATACTTAAGAAATTAAAGAACTAATAAAATGCATTATTCTCAAAGTTCACCATCTTCTGAATATACTGTTTAGTTGAAAACAAGCAACCCACATTAAGAAGCTTGGCATGGTGGCACACACCTGTGATCCCAAAAATTGATAGAATAAAGCAGAATCTTAAGGTAGAAGACATCCTAGGAAAAATAGAAAGACCTGGACTCAAACAAACAAACAAACATTCATAATTCATGAAAGAAGTGTGCTGTTGATGTTAAGAATTATGGATATTTTGATTCCTTTTTCTATTCCTTCTGCTATTTAGTTTACCTGTCTGACCCCTGGCAGTATATTACCCAGTAGCCATTTTGGAAGATTATTCTTCATTATTGGTATGCACAGAATATAATTCACCAGTGTAGCATTTTCACTCTAAGTTATGACCTCATGTGTCTATAGTTATTAGATTTTATTTACTGCAGAGATGTTTTTCCTCTTTATTTTCCAGAAATATTTGTCAAAGGAATCAATAAACTATATATATATGATAAATATTGGATGTATATATTATAATATGGTTTGTTTATGTTTAGATAGAATAATAAAACAACAATAAGACATCAGTGATAATAACATGTGGAATGACCAGACAATATTTTTCAGTGCATACATGGATATTAACATATAATTATGTCAATTCAGAGTTCATTTTTGTTTGAAATAATGACAGGTCATTCAAAGCCCATACATCTTTTATTCAGATGACTAAAAAAATAAAGATGATAGTTCAGCTACATGGAATTTGAAATGTGTTGGCAAAACTTCTTTTCTGACTTACAACACTTCAGAAATTTTTATTTGGATCTAATGTTTCTAAGACTAACATGAGACAGTAGTTTGTGTTGTTTATGATCTAAGAGTCAAACTGAAATGATGTTCAAGGCAAAAGTGTAAAAACTAACATTTTACTTCTTATAATTTCAATTTTCTTTTTATAACCATCTCAAGAACTTTAAAAGTTTGTAACTCTGTAATTATATAAAATAGTGTAATTCTATTAACAGTTAAGACAATTAAGCTTTGATTCACTCTCCTGTTTTTATATGAATAACAGAGGGAAGGAGAAAATATCTATCTCTATCTTGTCTTCTCCATGGAATGGGCATCACACTAAAGAGGAAGGCATTAAGTAAACATGGGTTTTCCTAGCTCTTAAATATAATTTCAGATGTTATTCTAAATGAACAATGATTTTCTTCCAGAATTCAGTTGTCCCATGATCTCTACCTATCCCATAACCAATTGTGTTTTAACAACATCAATTTCCCATATTTCTTTTATATAGAATATTGGCAATAAGATTAATTCTGCAATGACAGCCTTTCTCCTGTAACCCTCACTGTAAAAATTACCAGAAGCATAGCCAAAAATATTATTCTGTGTATTTTTCATATTTCGCATTATTTTAGCTCCCAATACTCTGGTTCTATATAGAAGAGAGAAAATTTCAAGTACATCAGACCCTAAATTTATGATTCTGGAATGAGTTTATATGGATAGTAGTGTAAGATATAATATGTTGTCTTTCATTTTCTATTCACTGAGATTTAATTTTTTTTAATTTTTTTAAAATGTTTATTTGTTACTTCAGGTTACATCTCCATCACAGTGCCTTCTTTCCATCCCTCCCAGTCCTGCCCTCCAACCCTCTACCCTCTCTCCCTTCCATCCCACTCCTCCAGAGTGGAGTGTCTCTACATATCAATCCCTCCCCCCAGTGCAGGAGTCATATCAGGGCCAAGAGCCTCTTCATATACTGGGGGCCCACAAGGTAGCACCACTAGGGCAAGGTGTCTCATTGACAGAAAAAAAAAGTCTATGTTCCTGTTCCCTGATTTATATTTTTTATTAATCTCACTAATACATTATCAATTTTTATGTTTAAAAAGTAAAGTTTAAATTTTACTGACTTTTCTATTGTCTATTTAATTTGTGTCTGCTCTCAGACTTATTCTATACTTTGTTTGATTTGTGTTTAGATATTCATTTTTCCTCCATCACTTTGAGATGTAAAGTTATAGTTGAGAGTTTTTCTTCATGTGGATATTCATCATTATGTTCTTTGAACTTTTTCCATAAATTTTGATATTTTTGTGCCATTTTCACTAATTTCAAGATAAATTTTCTTTCACCTCTTATTTCTTCTGAAAGCACTGATAATTTAGGAGTATATTACCTAATTTTCATACATTTAAAAATTATTTCACTTCATTTATTAATTCATAACTTCATAATTTAAATTTCAGTAGAACACTGTTATGATAAACCTTTCTTGTAATGATAAGCATTGTTGTGTGGTCTAACATATCATCTGTCCACGAGCACTTCAGAAGTCCTGGTATTTAACTATTTTTTGATGAAAGTGATATATACATACATGCAAGTTCCATTTGACCTAAAATATGTTTTTTTCTTTTCTTCTTTCTTTTACTTTTTCTTTTGTTTTTTAGTTTTAAGAGAAAAAGGTATAGAACTTCTTTGGAAACTTGGGACATGTAATTGTTAGAGAAGCGTCCTATACTTTAATCTTAAATAAATGATATTTTATTTTCATTTTAAACTGAACTTATCTCAAAATATTAATATAATAATAATATTTAGTAAATTATAATGTATTTAAATTAAATTATACATTTAATAAAAATAATGTTTCCCTTATTAGTTGTTAAATACATGATAACCAAGCTACAATCCATAGAACAAGAGAGATTAGGTATAGAGGAAAGTACTGGGGGACACATTGTAGGAGGGGAAAATGGAGCAGACTTTATGAGTGGCCCAAGGGCAGGAGGACAAGATGGGACAGGAATGTGAAGATCAGGTGGAAAGGGAAAGGCATAGAGGGTTGAGGGAAGAAATCCAGGGAGGGACAGCTAGAATTGAGGGGCACTTGGGTGGTATGTAAAATTAGAGTAATAGAAACTTCCTAAAATATATGAAGGTGAACTTAAAGAAGTTTCCAAATAATGAATGAGACAGTGTCCCAACTGACCACCTCTTGTGAACAAATTGTGAACAACCTTACATAAACGATTCAACCAAGATAATACAAGTAACAAAGTATAGAAAATCTACAGTATGTGCTCTTCACTAAAAGCCATCATTTGTCTACATTTGTCTCAGCTTTAAAACAAATATGATAATTGTTTAGCATTCTGAAACAATTATGAACAATAAAGGGGGTATTGAAATACTTGATATTGAGGCTGGAGAGATGGCTTCACAGTTAAGAGCACATCTTACTCTTTTTTAATTAGCAATTATTTATTAATTATAGTTACATCTCTATTTCAGTCCTCTCCTCCCCTCCCGGTTCCACACTCCCACCCTCTACCCCCTCTCCCACCCTCTACCCCATCTCCCACCTTACCTTCTCCTCTGTTGTGGGGGCCCCTACATATCAGCCCTCCTCAGTTCATCAGTCACATGGGGGCTAAGAGTCTCCTTATGCTCTGGGGCCTGACATGGCAGTTCAGTTAGGGTAAAGTGTCCCACCTATTAATCCACTAATGGGGGAGGCACTTTATAACAAGACTCATGACTGAGACTGCCCCTTCCCTCTTGCTAGGGGATCTATATGAAGATCAAGTTGCTTAGCTTTCTTTCTTCCTTTCTTTCTTTCCTTCCTTCCTTCCTTCCTTCCTTCCTTCCTTCCTTCCTTCTTTCTTTCTTTCTTTCTTTCTTTCTTTCTTTCTTTCTTTCTTTCTTTCTTTCTGGTTAATATTTCAATCTCTGTAAGCATCTAGAGGCCTAACTTTTTTTTGGTTCTGTTGATCTTCATGTATTGTTCTTGTCCACTCCAAATCTTTCTATTCCTCCTCCCTCTTTTTTATAGGATTCCTAGAGCTCCACGTAATGTTTGACTGTGTATCTCAACATCAGTTTTGATCTGCTGGGTGGAATTTTTCATAGCATAGTTATACCAGGTTCCTGTTCCTTTGAGTCTGTGGATTGTAGGATAGTTATCCTATACTATATAGCTAGCATCCAGTTACAAGTGAATATAAGCCATGTGTATCTTTCTGGGTCTGAGTTACCTCACTCAGGATGAGATTTTCTAGTTCTATCCATTTGATTGCAAATTGCATGGTTTCCTTGTTTCTAATAGCTCAGTAGTATTCCATTGTGTAAATGTACCACAGTTTTGGTTTTTTTGTTTGTTTGTTTGTTTTGTTTTGTTTTGTTTTGTTTTATCCATTCTTTGGTTGAAGGACATCTGAGTTGTTTCCAGTTTCTGGCTATTACAAATAAAACTGCTATGAATGTAGTTGGGTCAGTGTTATTGTGGTTTGGTGAAGAATCTTTGGGATATATTCCCAGGAGTGGTATGGTTGGGTCTTGAGGTAGAACTATTCCAAGTTTTCTGAGATATTATACCTTTAAAAATTTATGTACTTATTTATTTTAACATCTCACTCACAGCCCCCTACCTCCTCTGCTCCCAATTCTACCCTCCCACCCTCCGCCCCCATTACCCCTTCCCTTCTCAGAAAATGGAACTCTCCCACCAACCTGCCCTAGTACTGCATGTTACATTAGAACTAACTGCATCCTCTTCCACTGAAGCCAGTCAATGCAGCCCAGCTAGGAGGAAGTTATCAGACTGTAGGCAACAGAGTCGGTGTAAGGGACAGTCTCTGCTCCAATTGCTAGGGCCCCACATAAAGACCAAACAACTGTCCCTCAACCCTATGAATGTAAGGGCCCTGAGTTCAGTCCATGCATGCTCTTTGGTTGATGGTTCAATGTCTGTGAACCCCCATGGGCCTGGGTTACTTGTCTCTGTTGGTCTTGTTGTATAGTTTTTGTCCCCTTCTGGAGCTTTTATCCTTCCCCCAACTCTTCCACAAGACTCCCAGGTCTCTGTCGAAAGTTTGACTGTTGCTATCAGCACGTGTTTCGATCCTTAGATGGGTGGAGGCTCTCAGAAGACAGACATGCTATGTTCCTGTCTGCAAGTATAGCAGAGAATCAGGAATAGAGTCCAGAGTTGGCTCTCTCACATAGAAAGTAGGGAATAGCCTTGAATGTTTAGGTACAGGAAAACAACTTCCTGAACTGAACACCAATGGTAAGTCGATTAGCCTAGCTCTGCCAAGACAGGGAGCAAGTCCTACATAATTCCTGCTTTACAATTAATGTTTGTCAGAGATACTGGGCCAAAAGGCTGACGATAGATGCTCCAATGTTATAGAGAGAAATTGGAGACTGTTCAGGAGGCCAGTTGTTTGTTATTTCTTAGCTTTGGAGCCTGCTTGCTGTATACTTCCTGTTTATTCAGGTATATTTATCCTTCACAGGTCTTTGATGTGGTTGAAGACTAGATAGTTATAGTCTCACAGTTAAGTTTTAAGTTGTTTAGGAATTAAAAGGATATTCTAGGTCTAAGAAGATGTTTTTAAGTTGGTAATGCAAGTTAGGATGGAAACTGAGATAGGTACAGAACTTTAAACTTTTTGAGATAGACAGATAATAGAATATTAATATCAGTTGTCAAATACATATGGACTGGACATTGGGAATCTATGTTATACCTCATAATTTTCACAATTGTAGCCTAATTGTTCTTATTGTTTTGTATAGTATTTATTGTTACAAGAAAAAAGAGCCTTTTTTGGACTAAAAAGGGGAGCTGTTAAGGGAAAAGATATACCTTAAATTAAAAAAAAGACTTGAGATGGAGGGAGGCAGGAAGAGGGTAGAAGGATGGGATCTGAAGGGGGAGAAGGGAGGGAACTGTGATTGAGATGTAACTGTAAGAAATAAATAAATGTTGAAAAAAAAAGAAATGGGAACTTATGAAACTGAAAAGCCTATGTACAGCAAAGGATACTTTGAATAGGACAAACTGGTGCCTACATATTGAGAAAAGGTCTTCACCAATCCTACTTCTGACAGGGAACTAATATCCAAAATATATAAAGAACTTGAGAAATTAAACAACAGCAAACCAAATAACCTAATTATAAAACAAGATACAGGACTAAACTGAGAATTCTCAACAGAGGACTCTCTAATGACCAAGATTCACTTAAAGAAATGCTTAAAGTCCTTACTCATCAGGGAAATGCAAATCAAAACAACTCTGATATTGTATCTCATACCTGTCAGAGTGGCTAAGATCAAAAACTTAAGTGACAGCACATGCTTGTGAGGATGAGGAGCAAGAGGAACACTCTTCCATTGTTGGTGGGAGTGCAAACTTGTGCAACCACTTTGGAAATCAATTTGGTGTTTATGTTGAAAATTGAGAATAGTTCTGACTCAAGACCTAGTTACAATACACCTGAACATGTATCCTAAAGATGCTCCATCATATCAAATGGACATTTGCTCAACTATGTTCATAGCAGTTTTATTCATACTAGCCAGAACCTGGAAACAACCTAGAAGTCCTTCAGTTGAAGACTTGATAAAGAAAACTTGGTACATTTACACAATAGAATATACTACTCATCTATTAAAAACAAGGAAATTATGAAATTTGCAGGCAAATATATGGATCTAGAAAAGATTATCCTGAGTGAGGTAACCGAGATCCAGAAAGAACAGGTGGTATGTACTCACTTGTAAGTGGATAATAGTCATATAGTACAGAATAACCATACTACAATCCACAGACCCAAAGAAGCTAAGTAACAAGTAGGGCCCAAGGAAGGATGGTTGAATCTCACTCAGAAGGGGAAAAATATAGACACCCAAAATAGACGAAGAAAGGGAACTGGATGGAGTGAGGGTGGTGAGGAGAATGAAGGTGGGGATCAGGTGGAGGAAAGCAGGGGCGGGAGATCGTATGGCTGGGAGAGAGAGGGGAAATTCTTAGGGGCCGGATCTCTGGGACAAACTGAGACCTGTGACAGGGTAGGCTCCTGCAAGGATATGTGGGTGACTCTACCTGAGAATCCTAGCACCTGGGGATATGAATATAAAGACTGAAGTGGCCATCTCCTAAAGCCAGGCAGGACCGCCAGTGGAGGGAGGGGGACACCAACCCACCCACAAAACCTTTGACTCA
Organism: Lophiomys imhausi; assembly: GCA_907164525.1. NCBI lineage: Eukaryota > Metazoa > Chordata > Mammalia > Rodentia > Muridae > Lophiomys > Lophiomys imhausi. The sequence continues at coordinate 1,609,057 of CAJQZJ010000153.1, read as the reverse complement.
AAATACCTTGCCTACAATACATGCTGGCACAAGGATGGAGCAGAGATTGCGGGAATGGCCGGCTAGTGACTGGTCTAACTTGAGACCCATCCTATGGGAGAGAGCCAACTTACTGCTCTTATAGAGAACTCGGATCCAGTTTCCAGAACCCACATATGGTTTACAGCCACCAAAAACTCTAATTCTAAGGGGTTTTGATGCTCTCTTCTGACCATTGCTGGCAGCAAGTATACATGTGCTGAACATACATACATACAGGTAAAAAAAATCACACATAAAATAAAAGGAATGACTCTAATGAAGGTTTTTTTTTAATGGTTGATACTTTTAGATGCTAATTGAAACGCTTTTTCTATTATTTTTTCCACTACAGATTATCCAGTTCTTAGTCATAAATTGCTGTTTCTATCTGTATCACACAATATTTAAATTATCTTATTTGCCTTTACTTGAAGTTGTTGCTTTCTTTCTTTGCTTCTCATATAACATATAACCAGGGCATACTCTATGTCAATTGGAAATATTATTTAAAGTTTTGGCAATAAGCAATAAGAAGAGAAATGTGCACAGCAAATATCCCATGACTCTAATCTAACAAAATATGTATTTTGACAAAAATCTCTAAATTCAAGACTTTCAAATCAAAATCAGCCAATTTTAATTTTCTAATAAACATTACTGAAAACTGAGTGGTAAATAAAAATATGTCTACCCCTTTAGTTCAATCAGTGGTTACTGTCTTTCATAGGAATGTTCTACAACTTGTGTATTTTTAAATAGCACAAGGATGGTTCAAAATTATGCCTTTTCCTTAATCAGAGCTGCATATTTTGTGATGAAGCAACTTGTTCATCAGCCGATCTTGATAAACAACTTATCATTCAGATTACATGAGGGCCCTATACTAAAATTACAAAATTTTCCCAGAAGTAAAACAAGAATGTTAATGTTGATTTAGGTACAAAAAATTTCCTTGGTGATGTTATTTCAGTCACTTGTCCAAAACTGCGGCTTTTCCTTCTGTTCATAGCCTGTGATTTTAGTCCCTCTTGAGCATATTGTCCACTGAACACTTTTCATCTATTTACTAAGTAGTTATTTCACTGAAAAACAATATAGCAAATGACTTCGTATCAAATATCTTGATTGTTTCTTTTTTCCTTTTTTCTAAATACTAGATTATTCTTATATCGATTGAATATGTAATCACAACCATTCATTCAGGAGAAAGCTCTCAGACTGAAAAATAGACCAATTTAAAGAAAGGCTCATTTTGACATTTAAACTTCAAGAAAAATAAATCTTTGCCAATAGTATTGAATTAGAAGCATGCTTTTAAAAAAGGGTAATACTTATTTGCTGAAAAACCATGATTCAAATCTGTATTTTTCTCATTTTATCTTTGTTTTACTTTGGATACTTTTGAATATTTATTCTTATAACCAGTCTTAATGTTATACTGTTAAATCCAATCCATTTGTGCTTCTGTTGTACAAGAAATATTATTGTCCTGGAATATTTTGAAGAACTTAATAGTGACTCTATTTATAAAGCAATTGTTTTTCCAATTTTTTTTTTTTTGGTAAGTGACGATATTCTTGCAAATCTCATATATGTCTGAAAGTGTTAAAATGTTATAATAAGCTGTTAAAATTAACATTTTCAATATTACACTCAAGCCTATAAAGTACACTTTCAAATTTTAAACATATACATGCATGTATTTTGTATTTATATGTTCATATATTCACACATTTATATATGAATGATACTTGTGTGATCCCAGCTATTTGAAATTCAAATACAAAGTAAACACCTCTATAAGAAAGAACAAAAGCAGCAAAAATGTTACTTGACATGAGAGTAAATATTACTTTAAGTAAATACTTGATCACAGAACAACCTGTTAAAGTTATGAGCAATTCTCTAATTTAAAATATTTTGCAATATAATTTGCAATAAGTATTATATTATTCTTTTAACATAAAGTTTATTGAAAGATGACTGTAGTGTTTTTAATTTTTTATACTCACAGGAAATAAACTACATGTTTAAAGAGTTTTCCATAATCTGATACATACATATAGTATGACTAATGAGAATAATTACTTTCCCATCTCCCTAAGTGTCTCTGTTTCCCATTATACTATATTTTATAGTAATTTATTATGTGTTTTAAAGTGAACTAAGATAATGGTCAGGAAATCTCCTGTGATTAGGAAAAGTTTCTCTTAACAATTCCACTTCTAAGTTTCTATTTACTGCACATTTGGCAGTTTTATTTTCTGATGTATAACTAGCATTAAACTTCAGAAGAAACTTGTAATTTAGACTTTGGAAATCTAGTCATCATCTTGAGGGTCAAAACATTGTCTCCCAGGAAGGAAGTTAATCTGGTAAATCTACTCCACATAATATATTTCTCTTACCACATATTCTTATTCTTTGAGAGTAATTCATAACAACTAGAGACTCTACCTCTGCTCTGAAACCATTCCTTATTTTGTGTAAGCAATAAATGAATATTTCTGGAATTTTTATATTTGATAAACTTTAAAAGTGCTTCATACTTTCCCCTTTTTTTGCATAATTCCATAGATAGTTGGTCTGTATCTTACTAAGATAGAATTAGAATTCATCAGAATTAAGTATATTAAACTTTAAAACTTTCTACAAGCTATCCATTCCAATAAAAGTCCAGCTATGTCTTCATAATTTTAACTCTGGAAGACATTTAATAGTAACTTGGAATCTATTCAATAATTTTTAATGTAAATTAATTTCTCTTTTTTAATCTGTTAACAATTATTCTTTGATTAAATTTTAATTAAGGTCCTTCAAAAATGAATTCACTGACTTTGTTATTGATTTTTTTTCTATAATTAAAGAGAAGTAATATTTATGCAGATGTTTTACCTGGTCTATCCATTAACATGAAATACATATAATTACTAGATTGAAAGATACCTAGAAAAATATAGGTCTCTAAGAAAAAATATAACTCAAGGGCTGGAAAGATAGCTCAGAGTTTATGAAAAATATAACTTGAAAAATGTACTAGACTGGAATCTCAATCTTCTATTAATTTAATAATACCTTAACTGTAATGTAAAATCTCTTATCTGCACCAGAGATTATGATATAGCCACCTTTCTATAAAATTGAATTTAAGAAAATTATTACAGTCTGTGATTGTAAGTTTCTAATAAATTAAAAGATTTATAAAAATAGTCAGAGAATCTGCCTGAATTATCAAAACTAATAACCAAAACCAAAATTTGGAAACTTAAAGTAGTAAGCATATCTATGGTTCATGAATTTGGTTTTTAATCTCAGTGTAAAAAAATGTCTACATTCAAGGCATGGTCATGGATGCAGTTAACAACAAGCTTAGTTGCTGAGCTTCACATATGAATTCTTCATCCAAAGAAAGTTGTGTTAAAGGCTTGACCTCTGTTTTGATACTCTGAAGTTATAATTGATTCAGAAGGGACATAGTTCATCAATAGATAACCCTACTGATGGATTCATAATGAATAGACTATGAGAAAATGAGATTTATTGGTATAAATTGGTCATCTGGACTATCTTTGAAGAGCATATTTGCCCCTTCCCTCTTATTGTATTTCTCTCAGCTTCTTAGATGCGATGAAACGATCAGGTTTAATTCACCATGCCTTCCTGCCATCATTCCTATCCCCTTATTGTCTTTCTCTCAACTTCCTAGATGACATGAAGTGATCAGGTTTCATTAGTAATGCCTTCCTGCCATCAATATCTGATGTCTCACCATAAGCTTATAGTAATGAGGTCAGTAAACCATGAACAGAAGCCTCTAAAACCAATATCTCAATTATCATTCCTCCTTTAAGCTATTTTTTTATTAAATATTGTTTTGCAAAGCTAATACAACTGCAAATTTTTGAAACAACTTCCTGGTAATATTTACATGTATATTGAAATATTGCAGTTCTTCACCCCCCCTCGACTGCCTAGAAATATCAGTTTTGCAATGCCCAGGTGTACATGGGCAGCTGACAGAGGAGATTTATTTTATCACAAAGCAAGTCAGGAAGTTAGGGACAACATACTGGGTTTTAAAATAAAGCATTGTGGGTTTGTTTCAATTTAATTTAAATATAACTGACAACAGATTAGGTCATGTACTATAAATGCCATCAAGATAGGAGGCGGGGAGTCATCGATGACTGTAAGATATAGATAGAAGCAAATATGAAGACTGACCAACAAGTTAAGTGTTACAAAGCACAAAACTTTCCATGATTTAAAGTTGTTGTGATTACTGTCTAGTGCTTTGGATTTATGTAGGCATCTATACAATAACATTTTAGCTACTTCTCACTATCCAACAAAGAAAATGTGATGTATTAAGAGAGTCAAATGATATGCTGCTAATTATTGATTGTGAAAATTAATTATTTTGTACTGATGTAAAATATAAACAATTAAGTTGATCTTTTCCAAAATATGGTAAAAATATGTCAGTTATTTGCATAATATTCCTAGATCTTGGCCTCTCACACTGCTTTCTTATATATTTGTTTCTGTTCAGATAATGAAAACAATTTGGATTTTCCTATATCTTTGCATGTGAAATCCAGATAATGGAATTAGATTATCTTGTAAAAATAATTTTGGTCATACTCAGCTCTTATACATTACCTAGATAAATCAGAATATGAGTGGGGATTTATGCCAGTCACATGTTCAACAATTTTTAAAATTCTATGGCAATATTTATATCTAAGTACATATATAAGTTGTACATTTTCCATGAGTTCCTATGTACATTATCTTGTTGCATCTGGAAAATACTGTTTCCTTGATGTTGTCAGCTATGTATGGGTTTTATAACCTCTCTAAACCATATTCCACAAAGATCTCTTCACATTGGTTGGATAAGCATGGTATGAATGTCCCATTTAAGGGTATGTACTCCACCAATTTTTATTCTCTGAATGTTTACCAGTGGTGTTAATTTCCATCTACTAAAATGAAGCTTCTCTGATGATTCACTACAGGTGTAAAAATAAATCATTAAGAATCTTTTCAATATTACACCCATCCTTAGCAACTAGGGATCTAAGTTTGATGATTAACTGACTTCTGCTCCTCTTGGGAGTGTTTTCTTCTTCTTCTTCTTCTTCTTCTTCTTCTTCTTCTTCTTCTTCTT